>CABFOV010001924.1:25134-99376 GCA_902141375.1 Timema poppense
GGGGTCATGAAACGTCAAAATTTATCAAAATATCGACTTGGATTTTTTGGACGATCACAATACTTTCTCTACCTATAAGATATCTAGAAAGTATTTAAATACTAAATATAAAACTTGTAAATTTTTCATACGCCAGAGTTAAAACCGTTCTTGCACTTTATGATGAAAAAGATTAGTGATCCTGGTTTGTTGTAGTTTGCTTATCTTAACGCACTAAACAAAATCTTCAAGTTCACTGAGTGCATTAGAAATATGGTATTTCACGTTTCTCGTCTGGTTGTGATTCAATGAATCTTCTCAGGTTTGCCATCGTTGCAGGTGCTTGCTCATTTACTATGCTTCAATAAATAACTCTGACATGCTTGGCATATGGGATGATTAATTTTAATAAAGATTGTTACACACAAAAAAAATTACTTTATAGGCTTAGAATTATCTTTCTAAAATTCGAATTAAATGTTATTTTTTACCATTGATTCGAATATGAACACCATGGGGAATTATGGTGGGTTTGAGTTTCCCAATTTTTCGAATTAATCAATGTTGAATTAGTCAGGTCCTACTGTATAATATATACTAAAATGTTATGTTGATGGCAACATAAATATATTTATATTTTGGAGATCCTTCCTACCAGAATACTACTAAAGTTGAAGGTTTCATTAACTTGTGTGCTCTTACTTCTTTAACCAAATACTACTATCAATATTTTTAATGTGGAATATTCAGAATGCATCATTTATTAAAATAAATTAAAAGAATACACAATGTATTATATGTTTCCTTTGTATGTAGTTACTTTGAAGTGTTTTATTAAACGCTCTTTATGTGCAGGACTTGATGTACCAGTTACAAAAGCTTTCTTTTTCTTTCTTTTTTTCCTGAGTCTCAAACATAAGATAAGACGATATTTATTCACGCTGTTTAGATTTTGCGCCGTGAAATAAGATGTTTAGGCAACCAAGCAAGCATCTTCGGGAGGCGAAGTTGCCTAAGTACCTGCGTAGGGAGGGCGAATGTAAGATGTTTGAAGGAAGAGGTATTTATTTTTTAAGCTTCAAGGGTGTACAAGTGAGTCTTGTACTCTTTTAAACGTGTTTTTTGTGTGTAGGGGGAGAGGGGGTGGAGTAAGGAACAATGTTAGCTTTCTGTTATAGCAAGATTTCCCCAAAAATATCTTCAGTTACCCCATCTAACATTTTCATTGTTAAAATAAAAATAAATATAATATATTGTATTGAGGTTTATTGAGGTTATATACCCGCTTCGGTGGCCGTTCGGAATATTAATTCTAAAATAATATTTCTTGCCTCTAGTGTTAAGAAACCTTCGAATCAAATCGCACTGAAAACAAAACAAAGCCTCAATAATAACAATTTATTGGAAACTTGATATTTCGAAAAATATTCAGATTCGTAACAAACAAAAATCATATTTAAAATCTTAATCTTTCCTAAATGAGTTTACAGCTCATAAGGCTATTATTATTATTATTATTATTATTATTATTATTATTATTATTATTATTATTATTATTATTACTACTACTACTACTACTATTACTACTACTACTACTACTACTATCATAATTATTTCATTCTAAAATTGACAAACCACCCAGACTCCAAATACTAATTTGCCACTATATATTGTATTCTTTAAATTGAAAAAATGATACTTGGTCACGGGAATCGAACCCGGGACCTTTGGCATAGTATAAACATGCTCTACCACTGAGCTATCCAAGAGTTTTCCCGTGCTCGGGGTCATTCTTCACTCACATTTTAAGGCAGAGTCTATAATAGACGTATGGAAATCGTTGGCTTTATTCACGAGCTATCAGATAACGCAGTCATCTTCGACTCGGTAGTTGGTTTATTGCTGCCACTTTTACAGTTATTATATTATTATATGCGATCCCGTACAATTATAATAATTGTACAATTGGCAGAACTAAGCCAACTAACGTGCTGAAGGTGGTTGCGTTATCTGATAGCTCGTGATCTTAATAAAATCACACATTTGTAGCTGACGATCTCCGCACGTCCATCACAGACTCTGACTTAAAATTTAAGTGAAGAATGACCCTGAGCTTGGTAAGATTCCTGGATAGCTCAGTGGTTAGAGCATTGGCCTACTAAGCCAAAGTTCCCGGTTTCGATTCCCGTGTCAAGGTGTCATTTTTCCATTTTCAGAATATGATATCTAGATGGAGAATTCCTCACTACTTGATTCTTACTATATATTGTGTAACGCCTTTGAACACCAACTTGATGTGGAGCTACTATTTACTAAAAATAATGTCAGAAATTAATATATATTTTTATTACAACTTAAGAATGATGTTTTCTAAGGTTTTTATTGGTAAATGAAATAAAAATGCAAAATATGGAAAAGATTGAATTTTAGCTATCTCAACTCGTAGGATGATTTTGCTAATTAATGTACCTGAGCTTATGTTTTTTTTTAAATAAAATAAAAGCAAGCGAGTGTGTTGTAGTGAAGTAGACAGTGGACCAGCCTAGTGTAACGAAGCGGCTGTCGCACCGCTGAGGTATGTAACCGGTTAAAACTGAATCCCCTCAGGTGTAACAAGATAACTGGAGCATCCAGTATCTCCATGGAGACACGGGTGTCTTCACTCCCATATATACACACTTGGATTAGAGAGGGGCACAAATTAAAATTTAGATTATTATTTGAGTGTAAAGGCACGTCTAATAGTATCATAGACACACAACATAGCTTAATACTAATAAAAAAAAATGCTACGACACAATCGTATACATTTTCTAGTATTGTATATTATAGCTCTAAACAAAATTTTCAAAAATATGTTTGCAGTTAAATTTCCTAAAATTATTTTTTCTCAAAAAAATAAACACATTTTGTTAATGATAAGAAACACAATTCATCAAATAAAATGTTACAAGCTAGTTTAAAAAATCAATCAGGTAAATCGTAGATACTAATTATATTTGTAAAAATAAAAATATATTCAACTTTATCATGTAAAATAATTCCCAGATACCCATTTAAACTAAATCATAAAGATTATTTACTAAAAAATTCAAATTTATTAAAATATATCATCAGTAAATTACCATTAAATAATTTGTTTTGAAAAAATAGATACACATTCTTCTTTATCATGCAAAAATATTCAGATACAAATTTTGAACAAATTGGTTTTTGAGTTATTTTCGAATAATGTATGATATTTAAAATATCAGTCAATAGTAAATCATCCTTAAATGAATTGTTCAAGGGAAAAACAATATAAAATTATATATAATATAAAAAACTTTCCAGATAATCATTTTTAAACAAATCATTGGTGCCATTTTTAAAAGGTTTCAAATTTCAGTAAGCCAACCTTAATTTTAGGTCTATAATCGAAAGTTAAAAAAGAGGTTTTACTATATAACATCTAAATATCAATTTTGAAGGAAACCATTTAAATGTTTTGACTCTATTCTCACTGACAGATAGAATTACATGACCTTCGTTTTTGGGTTCGGGGTCACATAAAGCGTTTGCGGTGTTTTTTATTTTTTTTTATTTAGGACTGCGTCTTACTACCCATTCGGGTTATACGCTTAAGTACTAATTACACTAATGGATAATGAATTGGGATGGTTGAATTTAGAGGAAGTGTGCCCGCAATTGTATGGAAGGGGAGTGGAAAACTATTTAGGGAAAACCACCCCCAGTTCACACGACTGAGATTCGAACCTCGATCTCCCAATGCTCGGCAGTCTAGCTCAACACGACTATCACTTTAGCCAACTACGCCACCAAGGCGGGTGTCTGTGACCTTAACTCAGTAGATAGCATATCTGTATACCTAGCTAAGGGTACCAGGTTCGATTCCTGGCATGGCTGAAAAATGGTAGTTGATGAAATGTGGGCTTCCTCTTTCACAGTAATGAATTGATGGCTTGGAGCTGTATGTTGTATCTATTCTAGATTTAAATTAGTTTATAAGTCATGTGCTGATATAATCAGTTGGTTCAGAAAGTTCATATTAAATACCTCAAATAAAGGAAACAAAAAAATTTGTAAACACCTTGACTTAGGGGGAAAGACGGAGGTGGGCATTAAAGTATAATAAACGTTTAAAGAAGATTAGATTCATTTGTTCCACTTTTAAATTATTTATGCATTTAACAATTACATTTTACTACTATTGTGCCCTCCGGATAAATAGTTTGCAAGACGTTTATACAGCACGCACACCAAATCGAGTCCCGAGTGATATTAGCGATAAAATTATGGGATTGCAAAATAGGATAATTTAGATACAATTCAACAAGAGTAACATGGAGAAAGGCTGGAAAAATCATATTACAAATATCCACCCCCTCCTCACAGAGCCAGCGAAGGCCCCGAAGATAAATATATGCTAAAAAAAAGAAGGAATCTCTCAATGGGGGAAAAAATATTTGGAGAAAGCTTTTCGCTTCATTAGGCACCACACAGAATAGAGAGTTATATAAAAAATCATTAGATGAATTGGGTTTACTTTTCCCTTTCCCACCCTCTTTCTACTCGGAGTCTTTGGTGTTCGTTATCCTCCCTATTTGCCCGATAAGCTCATTGAAAGATATGATGCTAATTAGTTACAACATCTTTCAAAGTAAATGAACACACTAGTCATAGGTAAAACCAATTAATATAATGAGTTATGATTGAAATATTTTGAAACTTCGCGTTTTGAGTAAAGATTAAAATATTATAGTAAGGATAGGACCTTCGAATTCTTGAACCTTCAAATTCCCTCAATAATTAAGGGTTTTCGAGAAAATACCGATTCAAGATTCATGTAGCTTTATACCATTTTAGAAAACATTCTAAGATAATAGTTGAAAGTAAGGAGGGGTCATAATGAAAGCCAAGACGTAGATCTAGAAAATTACAAAATTAATTGATAAATTAAGTGGTTAATATAGTGGTTAATGTATTACGTGAAATTGACAACTACTAAAATGTAAAATTTAAATAAAATGTTCATAGAGAAACATAGTGTATGATACGAACAATTAGATAAAATTATAATGCATCATAAACTAAAAATATAATGCTCAAACGAGTTGACGAATAGTCTTAAAACATAAGTTAACACTTAAAATATTAATACAAAAATATAATATAAAATATAACGTGATATATATGCATATTATAGTTTTGTATTAATATTTTAATATGTTAACTTATGTTTTAAGACTATTCGTCAACTCGTTTGAGCATTATATTTTTAGTTTATGATACATTAGAATTTTATCTAATCGTTCATATCATACACTATGTTTCTTTATGAACATTTTATTTAAATTTTACATTTTAGTAGTTGTCAATTTCACGTAATACATTAACCACTATATTAAATGCTTAATTTATAAATTAATTTTATAATTTTCTATATCAAATTATATATTATTTTATAGCTTTAATACAGCTTATTTATTTTTCAGACTAATTGTTATCATAAAATCAACTTACAGCCAAGCCTGAGATCATTACTTTAACACTTAACTGAATGTATGGACGTTTAATGGACTATAGCAAAATATGTTAAAATTTAGTTATTATTTCTATATTCTATCATTCCACTATATTTATTCGTATATTTCTTCTTTTTTTCCATGTACATTTTTTACGACGTTATGATTCGAATACGAAATTCGGGGTACGTAACATAGTAGATTCGACCAACATCTAGCTATAAGTATTCCACTTGGGTTTTAGTGAGGGTGTGATGTCATATAGGGTTGAAGTTTTATAACTGTTGGCTACTTTATTAATATTTTCAAGTTCAAAACAAGTTGTTGTTTTATTGTGCCGCATCCTACTATCTTATTCGAATTTAATTACACTCACTATCCCACTTCGGTGGCTACATGGTTTAAGACTTTACTCTCGCAATTTACTAGATTGCCGATGAGGGGGTAATTGGGGTTTGAGTTCTGGTTAGGTGTACTAAGGGTGATTTTACTAAAAGGTTTTCCACTCTCTCTCTCTCTTTCTCTCTCTCTAAACTTAAATGCCAGTATGCTCCTTTAAAATTAAACCTTTCTCATTCCTAACGCATTAGAGTAGCAAGTAAATATGCGTAGAGCCTGAATGGGTAGTAAGACATGGCTCTAAATATTAAAACAAAAAACAATCACTAATGATATAAGGTTGAGGAAAGTAGAGTTTAAGAGGAAATGTCTTCACATTGGCGTGGAGGGAGCGCGGGAAGCCATCCATATAGGACAAATTACTACCACTACCTCTTGTCTGGGATTCGAATTCCTACTTCTCCGTTGACAGTGACAAATTACCAGTCCAATTTCCTTGAACTTTTAACCACTTCTTGGGTATACCTGTCGTTGTTTCTAGCAATATGCATTCACCAGAGTCTAGACGCAAATGAGACGATTGGTGTCTGGGAGAGTTCCTCTAGGGAACTACGAATTAGGCTACCCGAACGTCTGCCCAAGAACAGCCCAATAAAGTCTACAATCCCATCAGAATTCGAACCAGGATTCCTAATAATTATAGTTTTAAGTCATGATTGTAATATTACTGTGTCTAAACCATCTTTAATTACAAAAGTAGTCATATGTTAAAAAAGTATACAATTTATTAATAATAATTATATATCCGCACCGGTGGGCACTCGGGCAAAGGTGTCAGACTCATATAATCTGGTTTTCCAGTGATAGGAAGGTAAAATCTAGAATTGAAGCCGGTTTTACTAAGTTTTTCCTTCTAACTGGTTTATCTCTCTCTCTCTTAAAAAAATTTGGTTACATTTCCTTTAAATTCTACCATCTTCATTCCTACCACAATAATGCAAATATGCAGATATCTAGCAAAGGAAGACGCAATTCACCAAAAATAGCATTGGTAATAATAGCTCTTAACACACACTCCCCCCTCTTTTTTTGCTCAAATTATTCAATACCGCATATATTAATTCCAGGCTATTTAATTTTACAAGACCTTAATTTTGTTCCTGTTGCTAAACGGAGCTTACCACACAGGCAAACAAAGTTGTCACACACATTTGTGAGTTTGAGAAAATACTGTAATAATAGCAAGTTCAAACCAATATTTTTCTTCTTTTTTATTTACCGAAAATCTTTAGTTAAGAGAAATAAATTTCCTGGCTTGCGAACTTATTGGTTATAGGGATATTAAGTTAGAACAACATTTTAAGAGCGGAGATGGTACTATTTTTTTTTTTCTGGAACTTTCTGAAAAAAATATTGTACGGAACCTCACACGGACTTTCTAGCTATAGTGTTTGAAAATGAAGATATTTACTAAAAACTCGTAATATAGGTGAATCGAAATAATATACACTAGCAAACCCAAGAATTAATTGCAATATACTTATGTAAAAAAAAAATTTTGAGTCCCGGTTTTAAACTTAATAATTTTGTTTTTAAAGAATTAATGTCCTCATTTGTATGTTTGTACCGATAAAAATGATCAATATTGGGTCCACAAGGGTCAATACTTCGTATTAAAATTTCAACTTTCGGTTAAAATTTTCGACATTTTATTAGGTGTTGCAAATCTTCATGCCATTGCATTGCTATTAAATTCCTCATTTATGAATTCTCATCAATAAAAAAAAAAATTGACTATTGAGTCTAAAATGGATATAGATCATTGTTATACAAACATTTTTTCTAAGAGGTTTAAGGAAAAACAGCATGAACTTTTAGAAACTTACTTATATTTAATTACTCTATGGCATTGGAGAGTTAATGCGTTAAAACTTAATTAGTATCTCTTTACAATTAAAGCTCACAAAATTTTATTAATATATTTGCCTATATCTCAGAAACTGTTGGATTTATAAAAATATAGTTCATATAAAAGTTTTTTTATTTTTAATAGTACTACAATTTTGCAATGATAAGTTATTTAGTATCTAAAATAGTTGCTGAGATACGGAAATTTCTGCTTCTGTAAAGTACCCTTAAATTCATTTTCATGGTAAAATGAAAATAGCCAGTTTATTTATAATCTTAATCAACACTTATATACGAATTTTAATCAAAATCATTAGAGTCGATTCTGAGAAAATCGATTTTATCTCTTTTCGTCCTTTCTTAAACTACTCTTAATTTTAAGTTTAAACAGAAACACATACATACGTGATTTAAAATACCACTATTTAGGGTTTGGGGGGTCTTGATACGTCGACATCCATCAATATTTCAGGTTAGATTTTCTTTTGCGGTCGCAATACTTTAACCTTTTTTGTTCGAAAAGTTAAAAAAATATATATTAACGTATAGCTTGAAAGTTATTGTTTTTATAAAAATATTCTTCTTATAAAATATTTGTATTATAAAGAGACCTACATATTTGTAACGATAAGTAATTTCATATCTCAAATAGTTTAGAAGATATTATAAAAAAAAAGATAATTTAAGCATCAGACCGGAGTCCTTAAAGTCATTTCGCCTAAATATTGAAAGATCATTTTGTTTGGAATATTTATAAATGTTTAGAAATAAAATTTAATCAAAATCATTAGAGCCGATTTTGAGAAAATCGATATTTTCTTTTTTTGCCTTAAGTAAACTACCCTTAATTTTAGGGTTAGATATCCAATTCCAAAAATCTCTCAGTGCAACCCTATGAAAACCCTAGATACCAGGTTTTAGCCCGATCACTAAACTAGTTTAAGCTCTAGTTGGAGGTACATACATACATACAGACAGACAGACAGACAGACAGACGAAAAGTCAAAAACAACTTTTTTATTTTATTCTGGGGGTCATGGAACGTCAAGATTCATCAAAATTTTGATTTCGATTTTTTTTACGATCACAATACTTTCTCTACCTGTAAGATAGCGAGAAAGTAAAAAGAGGCAAATAACGATGATGTCTGCTGAGTAAAAATATGTATAGTTTTGATTGATATAGTTAATCATTATTGAAATCGACATATTTTAGCTTTATTCACAGGTAAAAGGCCAAATAGTCAATTTTACCAAAAATATCCCAATTTATTTTTATTTAGTGTATGCAAAGTATGCATTCAAAATTGCTACAAACAATTTTAAATATTTTTTTATATCTATTTTAATATATTCTAAGAGAGAGTTCTTACAAAACTTTTGTTAAATTTCTTTGTGTCAACAAATCCTGTAATTATAAAAATGTTTTACCACTCTCAAACTAGAGCTTATAAAAAACTAATTCTATTAGTTTAATTTGCTAAAACAAAAATATATTTAACTATTAAAAGTACTGCTGTTTAAAAAGGACAGTTTTCTAGCTATAATAACTATTAGTTTGTTTGAATATTGCATATAAAAATTATTATTAGTTTTAATTAGAAATGATAATTAAATAAAGTTCAAATATCGAATAATTACAAGTGGTAATATTCTGAATATTAAATATAAAATTGCCTACCTATATTTAAAATAAACCTGTTTGAGGAATAAAGTCCACGTTCTGGACCGACTGGTTATATCAACACACGATATTGATTATAAACAGCGACCTAATAATAATTGTTGCTATCTATAAGTATTTTTACACTTAGATTATTGTTGGTTTAATCTGAGGGACAGGTAGCTTAGAGTAAGTGAACCCGTATTAGCTTGGAGAGAAGATTTGAAAACTGGGGACGAATCACATTTGGGAAACTTCTCCAATTATTTTAAACACCATGTCTTACTACCCGTTCGGGTTATACGCTTATGTATTAATTAATCTATTAGTTTTAGGGATTAGAGAGGTTATATTAATAGTAAGTGTACTCACATTTGCGTGGATGGAGAGTGAGGAACCATTTTGGAAAACTCCTCTCAGTACACCAGACAGAGATTCGAACCTTGATCTCCCCGTCAACGGCAGTATAGTCTACTGTGAGAGTATCACGTTAGACCATGCATCCACTGAAGTGGGCCACCCCTAATTGCATCTGCCAAGATTCAAACTTCTACCTCCTCCGTCACCGACCATTAAGATTCACCTACATCGGTGGGCACTTTTACCACACTTCACTCATGAAAAAGCCGGGAAACTTGATCTAAATTAAGCGCTTCGGTGGCCACGTGGTCTCGTGTTGAACTAGACTGCTGAAGACGGGGAGATCGGGGTTTGATCCCGGTTGGCTGTACTGAAGGTGGTATTTCCAAATGGTTTTATATTCTCACTCCACGCAAATGTGGGTTCTTTTCCTCTAAATTAAGCCTTCCCAATTCATAAGCCATTAGTGTAATTAGTACATAGGCGTAAAGCCCGAAAACGTAGTAAGAATGCGGTGCTAAAAAAAATGATGAAATTTCTACTTTCCTCAACCATACCCCGAGAGTGTAAATATGCAAATATCCCGGACGGATGGTATGACGTGTATATCATAGAAAAATAAAAATTGTTATTCTGACACTTTATACTGTGTGGATGAACTGGGGATGGTGCAATTTATCACACCAAAGGGATGGATTCTTTTCAATGTCTTGAACACTCTGAAAAAACCCCCACCAAATAGCTCATGTCCCAGAGAGTACTTTCGTTTGAATGGGAAACACACGAATAGACTGAAATCAAATGAAAGCAGAAGTTCGCGCGAGCAGTTGGCCACCTGACTCTCACTAATCAAATTGGACAACCAGGATAGGGTAACAAGTGGTCCGCGGGTAAAATACGATCTCAGAGGAGTTGGCTAAACTCGCTTGTCACTCGGGGAACAGTAAACACAATACTGTGCATAATTATCTCATGGACTGGTGGAAGAGAAACTTCTAGACACCTTATAACTAAACATTTGAATATTTATCTTTAGCACTACACACAATTTGTGAATGTGAGGAATGCCAGGCCTCCACCGTGGTTCGGATCCCACGTTAAACTGTAGGTCCTCCATTTCATCTCAGGTCCTCCATTTCATCTCACAATCACCCTACCATTACACATTAGCGTAAGTGCGTATAACCCGAACGGCTAGTAAGACGTGGCGATGATAATAATAATAATTTAGTACTACGTCTTAATTCCAATTCGGGCTATACATATAATTATGTACTAATCACGGTAATACGTTAGCGATGGGGAAAGTTGAATTTTAGAGTTAGTGTACTCGAATTTGCATGGAGATAGAGTGTAAAAAAGTTTAGGAAAAACCACCTACAGTACACCCAACTGATATTCGAACCCCAATCTTCCCGTCATCAGCAGTTTCATTTTTGCAAGAGTGACGCCTTAGCCGCTCAGGCCACGCGGCATCTGAAGAGAGCATTTTTTTGGTCGTACTGCGGATATTTCTATCCGTCGAGGCTCTACGCATATTTGTGTTAATTGGGTGGAATTGTGAGTAAATGTACCCAAATTTTCGTGAAGAAAGGATGGGAAATCATTTAGGAATAATCACCCTCAATACACCATCACGATCATCGACCTCCCCAGCACCAGTAAACCAGGCTAGGTGAGCTTGATACTTATACACATAGAATACTCATTGTATTCTCCATCTATCCTGAAAGGTTGTGAGAGTACCTTTCTTAGTTTCACTATGACGTAGCTTATAAGCAGGACTTGGATTATGATGACATATAATTTTTTTTGTTCGTCACAAACAATACTTCTAAGTACAAAAACTTTGTTCATGATCTCCTTGTTGTAGAAATGTATAATTTATAGATAACCTTTTGTCTTTTCTTGGTCATTTTGGAATTTAAGGTTACATTTTCTAGGTTTGCGTAATTTTTTAGTAATTTTTAGGAATTATTTAGTCATTTTAAGGAATTCATTTTGAAATAGGGGTATTTTTAGATATCATCTATATTTTATAAATGCTTAAATGCTCAAATATAAATGTTTAAATCACACAGTTGTTGGAATGAGAAGATAATTTAGGCAATGGAATTTGTATCCTTCTTGCCTGTATGGTTATAAAATACACACTAAGCTGGAGGGGGCTACGACGGGAGGGGATATATATTACTTCTGAAGCAGATATTTGTAAATCAATGTTATATTTAATACAAGGTAAGAGTTAAGTTGTTAAAATCTTTTCATTGCATTTTACATTCGTATAGTGCGTGTTTGATTTAGTCGTGTGCATATATTAAGAGTATTTGTTCATATCTTAAGTCATTTTTCAAAAAAATTAAGTCATTTAAATTTTTTTATGTCATTTCAGAGGTCATTCATTAGTTGATCATTTTTAGCTTATCAAAATCCGGGCGCTGGTTATAAGATAGTGCCTACATGTGCTCACTAGCGGCGTCGCATGATCGATCACCCTTAGTCCAAATATTGATTAAGAATGACCGTGGTATGTGTTTCCTGATTACCTTTAAAATGACAACCTCACTCCACCACAACATCCCCTGATGTTATACCGTTCAACATTAACATAATGCAGTAAAGGAACACTTTAGTTGGGCAAGGAAACCGAGAGATACGAATACGTAGATAATGTAATTTAAATTACACATATTTATTTAAAATAAAGTTTAAATAGACAAAGTAGGTATACAACCAAGTCCTAAGATTATTTTCGTGAATCTAAGAGAGTAAACAACTAGTTGCTTGCGTCCATTGTACGGAACGGTAGAAGTGACAACATTCAAAAACAAATATATCAAAGTCACTACTTCGCCTCCCGTGAGTTTACTTGTCAAGATGGTTTAGTAGGATGGGTAGCCAGCGGCAAATAACGGTGGGCTTTGTTTTGATCTTGTTTATTGAAACAGATTCATTTACTATAAGAGTGCATACACGTGATATAGGTTTTGGAAAAGGTTGAAAGAGTTAAGAAAAAGATCCTCGTTATATCAATGCCCTTACTCAGCAGTTCCGTGCCCTGAACTATCTTCGGTGCTATAACTTTAACTGGTGTTGAACCCTCGACCGCCCGGCGCTGCGTGGTTGTTGTCTAACTCAGACTTCTAAGATGGGTTGAGGCGTCCTCCTCCGTACTGAACAGGGACTCAAGCTGTAGGATATTATCTTCACAAGTTGCTGTAACTTGGTAGCAAAGTATGTAAATCACTCCGAAATAGGCCCCTAACAACTGGCGTACTTCTGTAGCCGCCCTCTTCTCAAAAGGTCTAAAAATTCGCTGTTTGTATATATATATATATATGAAGGGCGTTTTCCCTAGCTTTATAGTTTTGACAATACTCTGTGTTATGCTAGTTGGAAAAAGCATCTATATTTTTAAAAACATGACCTGGTACGAAAATGTGGCTGCTGATTTAAACAGTTGACGTTATAAGTTCTTAGGCTTATATCATCCTTGCATTCTATAGATTGACTGATACTGCAAGCTATGACATTAATTATAGTAATCAAGAAATACAAGATTGAGGGACAGTTTCATAGTCAAGTTTAGTACGCCTTAAGTGCAGCGCTACACTAAATACAAGACGACACCTACCTAAACCAGAATGGAATGGGCCAGTTTCCTATGTGAGAACGGCCCATTCCATTCTGATCTAGGTGGGTGTCATCTTGTATTTAGTGTAGCGCAGCACTTGAGGCGTACTAAACTTGATTATGAAACTGGGCCTTAGAATAAATAATAAAGCTCTAAGAATATCCAAACCAATGGTGTCAAAATGATATATTAATACCCAAAAGGAATTATAGTAAAACCAAATATTCTATGCTAGAAATGCACTCCAAGCGCGAAGGAGATCTCCTATTAGATTGAAGGGCCATTCACAGTGGCACACTCAGGTAATTAAGTCTATTTTAGTGGCAATTATTGACTCCAATTAGGGATGCCCCAACAACGCTTATTATGTAGGAGTAGTTAAATCAAATACTTGGACATTCTAAAGCTAAGAGGCCAAGAAAATACACGGTGGTCAAACCCCCCTAAACCTAGACTATGCACTGAGGATGCGAAACAATAGCCAGTTGGACCCAGCCATCCTCAATAGCTTGATAGAAGCTAGCCCCACTGTTCCAAGTCTTAATAGCGGTAAAATCCACCTATATAAATAACGGTAAAACAATTCTGCAATAAAACAAAGTTACATAGAACTCAACTGCCTCAGGGAATAATACAAAACATTAAGACACTAACTTCTATAAATTAAGATAATAGAAAACCGGCTCCAAAGGACAGCAAACAGAGATTACATTAATTTACGAATTATACACGTCCTAGAGCAAGTAACTAGACTAAACTTCCTATACAAACATAATACTAAGTACACTCCACATCCAAGATAGATGATGCAAAATCCTAAGTGAGTAAGTAAGGTGTTCCTAAACAAATAGCATCATCAAATCATAAATCGATAGATAAAGTGCCTGACATCCAAAAGAACACAATTTAAACGATATTCTAGCACGTCTAAGACGACGCCAAGTGACCAAACCTTTCTCAGAAGGAAGCCTATAATTCTCTAAATGAATTTCTCCACCTAGTCGCCGAGACGATCTATACCCTCCTCACAAACATCATATAAGCGTTGAGCAGCAGGCGAATACAATCAAACATATCAGCGTGTCTTATTCGTCCGATTATTAAATAATAAGTTACATTTAGTGAGGTGAACACCCAAATGTATATGATACAAATAGCGGGTGAAGGAGGGGTGGGGAAGGATAAGTATCATTCCCTCACGCGTCGTTCCAGTTTAGTAGAGAAATGGGAGTCGATACGGTGATGCATTCTTCTCTCGGCTTAAAGAGTCGACTGTAGTGGGGCGCTTGGTGTAGCGCTTGCGCATGACGTTCCTGCTTTCGCCTCAAGTTTTCACTAAAGTTGAAAGAGTAGGTAGAATCGAATAGGTCATGTGAACATGCCATAGGCTCATGAGTTGTAATAAGACAGTGCATGCAACCAAATGTAGGTCACATAAGTTGATATCATAGTAGGTAGAAACATATTGTCATTGGTGTTTTTCGATGGTAATAGGGAAGATATTTAGGAAAATTGAATAGGCCTATGTGTATAATCCATTGTTGTAAAGGGTTCTAAACTTTAAACCCGTCATAATTGGACCAAAGTTTAGTCATCCAAAGTAAAGATAATATCTTACAGGATACATGGAGCGTTGATTCGATTTTCTACTAACCTTTGATAATTAAAAGAGAAATGATGTGTTTTGGAACTTAAAAAAAAACCTTAGCGTTGTCATTCACAGCTCCTTAACTATTGCCACTGTAACATTATATAGCCTATATCGCCATCTTTTTAGATACGCTTAAACACAGCAACAAAGTCGGACACTTTATTGAAGACACAAAAATGTTGATAGTGTTATTTGGTAACTTAAACGAACGTTCTAGAGAAAAATAAAACAATCAAATTGCTTTCTTATATCCTTAAATGCACAATATTGTACACCTCTCGTTAAAAAATACGGGACAAAATTGGTAGATATTTTTATTAATAATATTATTAGCTAAGAAAATGTTCACTCTTTGTTAAATAACGTCTGGAAAAATTTTCTGTGTGCATTTACCATTTACAGAGTATCAATAATTCTAAATAAGGCATAATTCAATCTCTTTCATTTGGTTCCTGAGACCAATTGGTAGTGAGTCTGATTACAGATCAATATGTCTTAGGTTCAATTGTCAGTAGAAACCAAATATTTTATCAAGTTAAATTTTAATCGTTTGCCTCGCAAAGTGGTGAACCATTGATCTTAGTGATGGTTTCTATGGGTTTTCCCCCCTATAATTGAGTTATGAAAATTAAGGGCGCTGACTACTAGAAAGGAAATATATTTCAACTGTGGTATTTATTATAAAAAGACTGCTCCGAAATTTAATTTTTATATTCTTTTGGGACCTATTCAAAGATTACATTATTTGTTTGAAGAAGGCTATATCTACACTCTACAGAGATAACATTGTATTATTTATTAATGCTATTTTGTAGGTATTGCTAATATATATCCAAATTGATATCTTTGGACCATATGGATTGATGTATGAATACGTGAAATTATGTCCAGTAGGTTTTATAGATGGTAAACCCCGGTGTAAACAGATTTAGACCAAGTGATAGACCGCTTTACACCGCGTCACCACCGGTATAGTTCTTAATTATTAGCACTACTGAAATTGATAATATTTTGATATTTTAGAAATATATAAACACAAATAACAACAAATCAAGTTTGTATCTTGGTTAAAAGATCCAACATATTTTTTTAAATAGTTTAGAATTAATGTAATGTGGAGTCAAAATTGTGCTTGAAAAACTTTATGGAATACCAATCCCGCTGAACTGTCCTGGCTAGCTCCGTGATGAGAGCCCAAGTTACAGGATTTTACTCAATAAAAATGGCTGCTCATACCAGAATTAATAGTGTAACAAATTATAAACCTTTATGGACCAAAGTATCATGGTTGGCCCTTCAATCCTTTCAAAATAATATTTCCTGATACGCAACTGATCAATGCTATTCTTATGAGAGATTTACGTTGATGGAGAGTGTGAAACCATTTAGTAAATGCAAATCTTAGCATGCCTGACCAAGGTTCAAACCCTGACGAACTCTCCATCACGGGTAAGTCAGGAACGTTAGACTATGTGACCACCGATATGAGTGTTAAGTAAGAAATGCATACGAATGTTAAGGATGAAACGCAACTTAACTTTAATGATTGTCAATGCAGTTTTATTCCTCAAGACACATTTATGGTGAAGTTTTTGGGTGGTAAATATCTCACAGTCAAATGAACGTGGTTAAAATGCTATCAACTATCGGAGGTACCCTTTGTTTACCTTGCATTAATCCACTTTGGTGTAGATTATAAGATAGGGCCATAGCGTAATACGTCAAGGTAAGACTGCTACTTTTAATGGTAAATGGAGAGTGTACAGAAATTGCCATCACGATCTATTTTAAACTGTGTATCTGTTTTTTTTCATGGTAGCCAAAGGTTTATTCCTGTATCGACGTGTCTGCCCACCAACCCGTTGGCAAACTTGCGTCCCATTCTAGATTCAAGACGATGTCAATAAATACATGCGCAATCAAGGACCCTTTAGCAACAGTATTTGGTATGAACATCAGGGTCCCTCGAAAGCAGAATGCTACATCGATATTTGCAGTAATATAACTTTGACAGGAGCGAACAGGATCCATAACCTGTCGTGTTGATTTTCGCCATCAGCAGTAGCCTATTCCTGTATCAACATGTCGGGCGCCAGTCTGTCGCCTGGGATGAGTCATATTTCCATAGATAATCAGAGCTGTGAGTAGGGGAAGTGGGGCTAACAAAGGGCTCAATCACTGACAAGATTTTAATGCTATAGAAACCCTGGCACGGTGGTCGAACACGTACCCCTATTACGCCATCCCGTTCCTCTTTTGGTAACACACATACTCCTTTTGTTCGGTTTTGTTCCCTTTTTGGTCAAACATGCACTTCCTTTACTCAGTTTTGTTCCTATTTTGGTCAAACACGCAACCCTTCACTCAGTTTTGTTCCTCTTTTGGTCAAGCAGGTACCATTTTTGATCAAACATGCCCTCCTTTTGCTCAGTTTTTTCCCCTTTTGATAGAAGACGCACCTCTCGCGCAATTCTGTTCCCCTTTTAGCCGATACGTACCCCCTAGGTTTATTCCTGTTTTGACACGTCACCTCACCACTCTGGTGCAAGGTATGAGTCATCACCCGTAGCCTATTCCTGTATCGACATGTCAAGCTGGCACTATGACACCAGGTGTGAGTGCAGAAATATATTCTTACGTAGCGAGGTCACGACATTTATATTAATAGATTCTTACGTCATCAAAGTTGCGGCATTCTGGGTAGGAAAACTGACCAGATATCTCTGTCTATTTGTAACTTTCATCGATAGAGGATTCCGGGCACGCTATCTAAGGAATAGGGTCACCAAACTATAAAATGGAACAGCGGTGGATTCGAAACAAAAAAACACACACCACAGGGATTCAATCCAGTGGGCCACACTCCCCCATAAAACCCACACCAAAATCTTCCCCAGGCATTCGGTCCAACGGGACACACACTCCTACACCAAACCAATGGGGCACGCTCACTCACATCAAATTACTTCCGTGGAGTCAAACCAATGGGGCACACATAGAAACAAAAAACAAACAAATTGGGTACACATATAAAAATAAAAACCAATTAGGCACAAAAAAATAGGGAACACTCAGCCATAAAAAAAATCAAATGAGCACGATTAAGCACGATCAAAAGGGTCAATGACCTCTAGTGGGAAAAGGTTTTGACCTGGCAGCGGACGAACACCTATTGCGCAATTATGGAGGCAAAATGGGCATGATTAGGGTCAATGACCTGAAAATGACAAAACCTGAATAGTGACCAGATGGGTTTGAACACGATCATGTTTGCCTCACAACAGCTGATATTACAATAATTTACCTATATGAGAGATTATGTCACAGTTCTAATTGATCATGCCCACTACTAATGCACCTGCATTAGCATAGAAATAAGATGGGGAAAATCACAAATGGAAAGCTAATTCCAGTCCACTCAATCAAGATTCAACCCTTGACCTCCCCGTTACCTATGACCCAGTCTATTGTGAACTTGACGCATTAAACTGTGTGACCAACGTAGCGGTTGAAAAATTTTGAGCACACTCGACCTTTCTACCCAAAGAAAACTAACCGGGTTGTTTATTATATCAATCATCTTTGGCGAAGCGTGTAATAAAACTCCACATAAAAGGAAACTCTTTTATAGCTTTTCGTGTTTCATCTGAACAAACTATGAATTATTTGTTGATACCAAACCTAAAAATGTATACAATGTATAGAGAAAGAGAGAGGAAGAAGAGAGAGAGAGAGAGATAATGAGTGAAAAGACAAATATCAAACAGTAAAAGCCATTTTATTTTGGGGAAACAAAAATGTTTTAGTGTGTTTGGTATTTTATTACAGACAGGGATTGTGTGTTGTTTACGAAATAACATTTTGTAAATGTGTGTTTTATATATTTATTTAAACTTGAAGGTAACATAAGCAAAATTAATACCAAAATGGTTAGCCGACTACAAAATATATAATTGACTCAGCCTTTTCTAAAATTAGATAGATCGACTTTCAAATTGGCGGGATTTTAAAACTATCAATATTTTAAAAATATTCTCTAAGTTCAATACAAAGGATTTTTATTATAAGTCTTCAACACCGTGAATGTTTTCTAGAGTTCGTTTAACACTCGGAGTTTAACGGCTTAATCTAATGGGTAAGAATTGGAAGTGTATTTTGATCAGACGTGGGAGATAGAATAATAATAATAATATTTAGCACCGCGTCTTACTATCCGTTCGGGTTAAACGCTTTAAGTACTAATTACGTTAATGGATTAGGAATTAGAAAGGG
Source organism: Timema poppense (assembly GCA_902141375.1). Classification (NCBI taxonomy): domain Eukaryota; kingdom Metazoa; phylum Arthropoda; class Insecta; order Phasmatodea; family Timematidae; genus Timema; species Timema poppense. The sequence goes on from CABFOV010001924.1 coordinate 44,465, forward strand.
TAAATTAGAGGAAGTAAACCCACATTTGCGTGGAAGGAGAGTGGAAAACCATTTAGGAAAAACCACCCCCAGTTCACCCGACCGAGATTCGAACCTCGATCTCCACGTCCTCAGCAATTGAGCTCAACACGACTAGCGTGTTAGCCAACTACGCCACTGAGGTGGGTGAGGTAGAATAAGGAAGGTGATAGATTACATGTAGAAAATCAACCCTTCAAATAAAGCCAACCAAGATTCGAGCTTTGACCTCCACCTAATCCCATCCCACAATTCTGTATATTTCTAGCTTGATGTCTTAGACCACGTGACCACGGGTGTGGGTGAGTAGGCAATACCTAAACTATGCATTGTTCATATATTTATCTTCACCATCTTTTCCCTTATTACTCCACTCTTTGAATTCACACACGTGATCTAAGGCGTTAGACTCGCACTGCACTCAGTTTGGGCTCAAAACTCGGCCAAATGGTTTTCTGTATGTAAGTTTTCTATCAACTTCCCCCGATGATGAAGGTGAACTTCCTCAAAATTACCTTCCTAGTTCCTACCTCTTAAATTAGATTGTTTATAGCCACTATTTTAAAATATGTACAAATAAAAAATAAACTCAATTCCACTATACGCACTACCCACTCCTTTGTCACAAGCTTGAAGGCATCAATCTCGTCTTGTATAGTTTTCTGGTAACTGGGAGATCTGGGTTTCAATCCTGTCCTAGTGTACTCGTACAATCGTACAAAGGCCTGAGTCTCGTCTTGTGTGGTTTTCTGGTGACCGGGAGAACAGAGTTTCAATCCTGACCGTGTGTATTTATTTCCTAAGGTCTCCCCATTCTCCCTCCAAGAAAATACTGGTTCACTTCCTCTAAATTCTACTCACCCCATATCTACCCCAATAGTGTAGGTATATATTATAGGCATTATATACCCCGATTTTGCTAGAATGTCCGTTCTGGAGTTTCCTACCAGAATCCTACTGTACTCGTATAGTAGTCTAACGGATAAAAGACCTTCCAGAACGGTAATAGTACATCCGGTTTGGAAGGCATTTTAAAATACCAAAATACCACTTCGGTGGCAGCATGATCTAAGGTGCAACTCTTGCAGTAGACTAGACTGCCGATGAAAGGGAGATCGAAGTTTGAATATTTGTGAGTGTACTTGTATTTATTCCAAAATGGTTTTCCACTCTTCTCCCATGCAAATGCGGGTACACTTCCTGTAAATATAGCCTTACTTATCCCTAAAGCCATTAGAGTAGTAGCGCTTGTCGTGTTGAGCCAGACTGCTGAGGACGGGGAGATAGAGGTTCGAATCTCGGTCGGGTGAATTGAGGCTGGTTTTTCCTAAATGGTTTTCCACTCTCCCTCCACGCAAATGCGGGTTCACTTCCTCTAATTCAACCTTTCCAATTCCTATTCCATTAGCGTAATTAGTACTTAAAGCGTATAACCCGAACGGGTAGTAAGACGCGGTGCTAAATATTATTATTATTATTATTATTCATTAGCGTAGTAAGTGCATACACGTATAATCCGGCTGGGTAGTTGGACGTGATTTAAAAAAAAATACCGTAGGATTTTGTTACGAAATAAGACCTTTCAGGACGGGCTTCCTGACAAAATCGTGATATAAATAGCCAAACGGGTAGTAGGACTAAGTGGTGTACACACACAATAAAATGTTCCTTTTACAAAAGAATTGTGTTTTTTTTTTACTGAATTATGGATTCATTATAGTCTGAAACCCTTAATTTGTAAACCAAGGTTGCTTCATGATTATTTTTACAATCCCTACTTTAAGCTAGCGCCCTGGGAAATATATATTTTTTTTCTCCATTCTATATCTTTTAAGGGTGAAATGGAGACCTCGCGCAACTACGTCCCCATTTTTATTTCAGACACACCTGCCAACCACTTCAGTTTAATCTACTCTTTTACTATTATATGGCGCTCCGTACGAGTAACCCTTCACTCTCTTCCTTTCCTTCATATCGGACTCAAAAGACACGTGAGAGAATGATGTCACACCTATTCATTTGGGTTTACTCGAATATTCCTTACGCATTCACCTCTCCGTTTACGGTTCACTTTAATGTTCTGTTATTATCTTTCTGTTATCGTGCTTACGAGACGTTAAACTAGTAATAAAGGATACCTCCATGTATGACGTCATTTACACTCCAGCGCTACGGATAATATCAGAACTACCAAACCTACCGCAAGCTGATGTCGACTGCTATTGTCTGTGTTTTGCTATCTTACGTTCTTTGGTACTGAAGAGGTTTTTTTAGAGTCTTGGTTTTATTTTCTCTCGCGCTGATGCTTTCTAACTTATCGTTAATTCCGATGAAAACTTGCCTTTTAGAATAAAGAGATTTAGTTTTAATCTAGTGCTTTTTTTTTTTTTTGCGGTCAACATTGATAAAATTTTAGTATTTTACTAGTGTTGTTTTATAGGTATTGATGATATTTTTTCAAAAGTGGTAGCTACGGATCACATGGCTTGACATATTAATGCGTAAAGATAGATCTAGTAGATTTGGATAGCTTTCAAATATGTCCACTTATAATATTTTTTTATTTATGTATTCATTTGAGGTATTTAACCTGCACTTTATAAACATATTGATTATATCAGCGCACGAGAATTTCTATGAGCGAGAGAGATAGGGCCTACCAATTTTGCTGAAAAAAGTATTTTTACATACCTTTCAGGGTTCTTTTACATGCCACAATTGACATGGGACCGACGGATTTACTTCCCTTCCGAAGGAAGTTGCGCTACGGATTTTTATTGCTCTTGAAAAATCTGTCAACCCCAGCTGGGTTTGAACCCATGAATATTGAGTTTTGAGATGAGTACTTTACCCCAAGACCACCGAGGTCAACCATTCACAAGAAAAGTGGGGTATACCTGTATCGGCGGTGTTCGAACTAAGAGTCAAGATCATCTAATCTGATTTAACGGTGATGGGAAAGTCAAAATTCAAATTTAGTCTGGGTATACTATCAGTGGTTTTTCCTAATAAGGTTTTCCACCCTAACTTCACGCTAATGCTTGTTAATTTCCTAATGAGTGTACTTTCATCATACCTAGCCCGTTAGTATGACTATATAGGTGACCTGCCGGTCTAGGGGTAAGGTGTCGGACTTCTGTGCTGGCGGCCGGGGTTCAATCCTCGGTCCCGGCACAGATTTATCTGATTACCAAACCCTTCCTTCACCACTGACAAGACATCTTGTGAATTTGGGGAATGCCAGGCCTCCACCGTGGTTCGGAATCCACGTTAAACTGTAGGTCCTCCATTTCATCTCACAATCACCCTACCATTACACATTAGCGTAAGTGCGTATAACCCGAACGGGTAGTAAGACGCGGTGCTAATAATAATAATATGACTATACAGATAACCCGATCGTGAAGTATAGCACAGCGCGAAATTAAACATCATGATTACTAGCAGATTAATATAAATGTACAGGCGATAGAACGTATATTCCATTCACGGTAGGAATTACTCTTTGAAAGGTCTTTTTTCCTACCAATATCCTACTATATAGTAGATTTATGGATAGGGAAAAAGGCCTTTCAGAAGTCAATTCCTACTGTGAATGGAATATATAGCCCGAAAGGGTAGTAAGACGCGGCACTGTATTATTATTATTACTGGCGATAGTTTGAAACAAGAACAATCTTATTAGTCTGAGGAGAAGATACAAAACCACCACTCAGAGCACAAAAAAACGAGATTTGAAATTCAACTCAACTACAATGGAAAATTTTGGTCACTTTTGACTATGCCAATTTTTTTTATTATTATGATTATGCTGCGCATCATAGACTGGATTTCCGTGGACAGGGAGGTTGAAATTTGAATCCTTGTCAAGTTTTTTTAAATCCTAAATGATTTTCCAACCTCCTGCCACACAAACGTGGGTACACTGCCTCCAAGTTCTACCTTAATCATCACTACTCTATTTTAGCTGTATATATATAGTCCAGACGTCTAGGAATATGAGGTGCACACACACACACACACACACACACACACACAATGCTTGTGAATGACCAAGGATTTGAACCAAATATTAATTTCAGTATGTTGCAGGCACAACTAATTATCTGGAAGTACGAGTGTTTGTTATTTTTTTTCAAACGCATAGTTTCTAAGCTTCAACGATTCTACAATAAATAAACATTCAAGAAAATCAACTTAGTTTCAGGAAAATAAGAACATGCTAATACGGGGTATACATGTGAACTGGCGGAAGGCTTTAGTTAAAAAATAGATACTTTATACTTTTATTTAAGCTATTCGTCGAACATAGATTATTCGTCATTCAAGCTCATCGACAAAGACAGAAAGGGTGGGCTATTTCCTCCGCGGCTCCTCATATCCCAAAAGTAATTGAAAATATAAACTTTGTTCCCTTCAGTTGGGTTTTTTTCCTTACTGAAGTAGAAGATAAATAAGTTAACATAATTGGATTAAAATATTTTGAGATTTGGTTTTCATAAAGAAAATATTAGCTTTCTATCGAGGGTGTTTTTTTTTTATTATTCTTTTCAAGACGTGACAAAGTATTATCGAGAATGTTGTTTCATTAAGGTGTTTCCCATCAAAAGTTGGAGTAGTGAGGGATACACAGTGCCCATTTTATGTCTGTGGCAAAAGTGTTTCTCATTCATTTTAGTAGGCTACAATATTGGAGACGAAAAATTGTTCTAAATTAGTTCCAGGGATTTTTTTTTGTTAGTACAGCATCTTTACTACTCATTCAGATTATACTCCAATGTACTCATTACTCTAATGTGTTAGGGATGAGAAAGGTTGAATTTAGAGGATGTGTACCTGTATTTTCGTGGAGTGTGAGTGTAAAACTATTTAGGAAAAACCACCCTTAGTACATCCAACTGAGATTGAATCCCAGGATCCCCGTCACGGCGGTCCAGTGGATTAATCGTCCATTGGATGAAAATTCTCTGACAATTAATAAAATTAATTAATCGACTTCTAGTACAACCACACGTCATTTGGCAGGCGAGCAGAGGAAACGGTCTCGTCTTGTCTGATTTTCCTGTGATGTCCTGAGATTTAATCACGGCCGGGTGTGGCGAGGACGGTTTTTCCCTAAATGGTTTTCCACTTTCTCTGCGCACAAATATGGTGATACTTCCTCTCAAATCCTAGCTTACTCGTCCCTACACTATTAACGTAATTAATATGCGGATATCCTGGGTGAGTAGTAAGACGTGGTGGAGAATACATTCCCTTCATTTCATCTATAACATCCAAAGTATAAGAACAAGGTGAGTGGATTTTAAGAAAACGCTTCAGAATTTGTCTGAAAAAATAGTAGATGGACAACTACAGTCCGATTTTGATAGTAAATAAATTTACGCAAATTAGCTAAACAAATTATTATTATTATTATTAGCACCGCGTCTTACTACCCGTTCGGGTTATACGCACTTACGCTAATGTGAAATGGTAGGGTGATTGTGAGATGAAATGAAGGACCCACAGTTTAACGTGGAATCCGAACCACGGTGGAGGCCTGGCATTCCTCACATTCACAAGATGTCTTGTCAGAGGTGAAGGAAGGGTTTGGTAATCAGATAAATCTTTGCTGGGACCGAGGATTGAACCCCGGACGCCAGCATAGAAGTCTGACACCTTACCCCTAGATCACCAGGTCACCCTAAACAAATTACATTTACTAGTACGTAAGTTAAATTTAAGTGATCTGCAAATTTTACGTTTTATCGATGATATAAATTAATAATAATAATAATAATAATAAAATAATGTTATCGCCTGCTTCGGTAGCCGCATGGTCTAAGACACTACTCTTGCAGTAAGAAAGAATACCGATGACGGGGAGATTGAGGTTCGAATCTCGGTCGAGTGTACTGAGAGTCATTTTCCAAAATTATTTTCCACTTTCCTTACAAGCAAATTCGGATACAATCCCTCTAAAATATAATCTTACTCATCCCCAAAACCATTAGCGTAGTTAGTAGACCTTAAATAAGCGTATAACCTGAACTTGTAAGCTGAGGTGATATAAAATTATGTTAACAATAGTGACTATAAAATAATATGTATTATATAAAAATTCCTTCCTTAAAAAATAGTGCGGAAAAGTAATAAGGGTGAATCCGGTCGGGGATCAAAGCCCGGTTATCTGGGTCGAAGTCCACCACGCATACGTTTCCTCAGCTCTTCCAATAATCACATTTATCGAGCTGTGAACACGAGATGAGCGAGCAATGAACAAAACTCAATAGACACATGCACCACTCCCTCAAGACATCATTAACATATGAGACCCCCAGTGGAGGCCAAGCATTTCAAGGAGTTAGACTTGCATTACACTTAGTAACCGGCGAAGCACGATGAGAGGTTATAAGTTCGAGTCTAAGCCGAGCATACGAATAACTATAAAACTACATATTGAACATTTTACTTTACATCCATTATTATTTCCAACCTGTGGCCTGGGTCAGTTTTTTATTCAAGCTATTTTTTTCCATTAGCGGCTTGCTAGGCCTATCGTAGCTTCATATGCCTCATGTCTAACTTAAGACTAGTACAGGGACAACATCCAATCCCCGGCCGTTAATTTATCAATGTGAAAGGGTAAACCCACATTTCACCAATGGTAAATTTACGGCCATCCCGGGAATTGAGCCTGGGACTTTTATCTCACTAGGCAGACACGCTACCAGTTGAGCTAAGGTGTAGGATTAGTATGGAACATTTACGTACTTTAAAAATGTAATAGTTTATCCTATAGTCAAATTTAAATAATAATTTTAAGTGGGAACAACCTCATAAAGGTGGGAAAGCAAAAATGAAACGTAACGTTAATCTATTCTAGTTTACCTGCGACGCGTGGGTCAGGGTTCAAATACAGGTTGAGGTTTATAGAAAGGGATTTCCCCTCAAATAATTTCCCACTCGCTTTCATCGAAAATGTTGGTACACTTATCCTGAACACTCCATTCCTTATACCTACCTTAATTTATATCATTATATATGGATGAAACAAAGAGCCGAAGCTATTTTTATGCATTTTAGAGAGGATACTACCTCAAAGATATCATATTCTGAAAATTTAAAAATGACACCTGGACACGGGAATCGAACCCGGGACCTTCGGCTTAGTATGCCAATGCTCTTACCATGGGCACGGGACGAATCCTGGATAGCTCAGTGGTAAGAGCATTGGCGTACTAAGCCGAAAGTCCCGGGTTCGATTCCCGTGTCCAGGTGTCATTTTTCAATTTTCAGAATATCATTATATATGGATAGTCAAAATGAATATTAAAACGTGGTACAAAAAAATTAATTAAATTGAAACAAGACTATATTGTTCGTACTTGTTGAACTATATATATTTTGAAAATTTGACTATACATGTGTGAGACACCTTCGCTCACAAGGTACCATGTGTGTCTACTGATCTATGGGTCCAGGGTTCCTAACATGGCTGGAAGGTGTATAATTGGGGAATCAACGGTCGGAAAACTGGGTGTTGCTTCTGTTCTGGAGCTAGGTAGGTTTGTAAGTCGTGTGCTGGTATTTAATGTTTTTTAACTACAATCGGGTTGTACGCATACATTAATTACGGTTATGTGATAGGGATGAGAAAGGTATAAATTAATAGGAGATGTACCCGCATTTGCGTAGGGAGAGAGAGAGAGAGAGTGTGTGGTAAACCATTTAGAAAATGCCACACTCAGTAAACACCAACAAGACTTAACAAAATAAATGAATCCATAAACAAAACTGTCTACGTTGCTAGCTATCAAAATCAAAATCAAAAGATGGGCTAAGATTGTTATTTTTTATGACTAATTTATTTTTAAATTTGTTTTAGCACCACGTCTTACTAGCCGTTTGGGTTACGCTTTTGTATTAATTACACTAATGGCTTGGGGACCAAGAAGGTTTTAACTGAGAGGAAGTGCACCCACAATTACATGGAAGGAGATTGGAAATCCACTTAGGAAAATCCACCCTCAGTGCTCCCAACTCGGATCGAACCCCAATCTCTCCATCATCGGCAGTCTAGTACAACACGAGAATAATGCGTTACACCACGCGGCCACCGAATAGGGTTAAATTTATATTGAAAAATGCTGTAATAATCTAGGAAATCTTCTAGTTTTGTTCTAAAAAAAAAGTCTAAGTGCAAGGAGGGTGAAAAGAGGGTCAATAGGAGGTAGTTAATGTCTCATCCTCTCTCTGAATACATTTTAATTACCAGCTTTAAGAGAGACCTCAATCTAATTTAGTTTACCAGAGAAACAAAAATAAAAATATAACTACGTCTCCTTTTTTCTGGCCCATTACCTCCTTGTTTTATAAATAGAAAAGACGTCTGGCGACGCAACGTCACTGATATTCAATTCATGGAATTAGTGTCGCTATTGATCAAATAAAATAAAAACATACAATTAACAATTTTAGTACAGTCAAACCAAGTTAGTCTTCATCTATTTTATTTTGTTCATAACATCTTTAATACACGCCCGGGCTATCCGCAAAATTAATTCAATGGGACATGGATAAGGAAGCTACAATTAAAGGAACTGTTGCAGAATTTACTTGGAAGAAGAGTGGGAAACCATTTAGGGAAAGAAACCTTAGTACTGCCAAGATTCGAAATGACGACGACAAATCAGAAGACCTGTCTAACTTATTTTTCCTGCATGCTCATCGTTATTGCTTTATTTATTAAAGTTGAACGTTTGTTTACTTACTCGTATACGACTTATCATCAAGTGGTAAGGATTAGGAGGATAAAACTTTAGAGGAAAAGTATCCGACTTTTTATGGTGAAAGAGTGAGAAACTATTTAGGAACAAATTACACCCTTGGTACACCCAAACGAGATTCGAACCTCGACTTCCCAGTCACCGGTAAACCAGATTGATGGGTTTACCCGTGCCAGTGGACACGTGGCCCAAGTTTGGAGTTGAATTAGTCTTGCTTGACAGTGATGGGGAGGTTTGGATTCGAATCCTGTCTGCATGTATCGAGGTCGTGTTATTTCATATAAGCCTGTGATTCATTATTCTATATCCAGGCAAATGCGGATATATTTCTTTAAAATTCTACGTTCCTTTGCCCTAACACAATACCGTAGCTAATTATATATAATTTATATTAGGGATGGACCCTCGAATCCTTTGAGTCCCGCGAGTCCTTAAGGATATTAGAGATTAGAGTATTCGAGACAATTTGAATTAGAGACTCAGATAAAAAAAAAATCTTCTTTCGATTTTAAAGTGATTTTTATAGATCTAATAATACTTCTTATTAGTGGTTGAGAACCAGCTATAATTATAGGATGAGCTTAACAACCAGGCCCCAGATCAGTAACACTTAACTGAATGTATGAATATTTTAATGAATGGATTATAAGAAAAATTGTTAACATTTAAATACTATTTACATTTTCCACTATTCCACCATATTGATATTTCCTTTTACGTTCATAATTATTCCAAGACCTTGATTCAGAAATAGGGTATCTGACCCAAATAGATATTAAGACACGGAGCAAAAAAAAATTATATATATTACTAGCACCACGTCTTACTACCCATTCCGGTTATACGCATTTACGCTAATGTGTAATGAATGGTAGGGTGATGGTGAGATGAAATGGAGGACCTACAGTTTAACGTGTAATCCGAACCACGGTGGAGGCCTGGCATTCCACACATTCACAAGTTGTGATTAATACACGTGTTGTCAGAGGTGAGGGAAGGGTTTGGTAATCAGATAAATCTGTGCCGGGACCGAGGATTGAACCCCGTACCCCAGCACAGAAGTTCGACACCTTACCCTTAGACCGCCAGGTCACCTTAATAATGATAGACAACACTTATTTATAATTTACTATCGGGAGTCAACGTATAACAAGCAGTTTATGTCGAGAGGAGAATTGGCTGACGTCAACATTTTGACTAGACGTATGGCACAGTCTTTAGTAAGTGTGCCCACCAGCGTGAGTTTCAACTAATGCTATCCTTGTCAAAGGTAGCAAACAGCTGCCTAACACATGTGTTGGTATTCGAATATATGGAAATAGTTGGTAACTTTTCAAACTGTCTGACAAGTTTATTCTCACAACGGTCTGACTGTACTATTTTCCATCGGGAATCGGGGTGAACCCCTTTATCTGGATGTATTTATATAAGGTAAAAATTTTTTTTTTGCTACATGTATATTTTTAGTTTACACGTTTAGGAAGTGGGTAGTAACTAAGAAAATAGCCTGAGAAGGGTTATGAAATAGGTATTAGATGAGAGGGAGTTTCCTTGAATTAGCGGTGAGGAAGGGTGGTAAAATTTAATGATGAAAATTAAAAACCCGGCCAAGATTCGAAACCCTGTTCCCCCTGAACCCGTGTAAAATGTTTTAGATTCCTTCGTCACCACTTCAAGTACACACACACACATACACACACACGAGGATTGTTGTAAGTTCTGCTAAGCCCCTCTATAGACGAGACTATAGTCAATATTAGCAAAGCCACGAACTAAAACATAACAATATAATGGTGTATTATTGCTGCGAATACACGAGCACTCCATTCCACTGATCCTTCTAAGCGGATCCAAACCAACTTTTGTTCAGTTACAGACTTGATATGAAAGCAGGGGGGATATAGTCAGCCCATCATTAATTGACACACCTGGCAGTGTTTTTTTTATGTTACGTTTAATATTCAGTGGCGAGGCGTGAAATTTTTGAAAGCGTTGACAGATACCAACACCGCCAAGTATCCACTTCCCCCAAATTTTTAAGCATAAGTATTTAAACCAATTTCTTTCAATTACTGTATTAATAAACTTCGTGTGTGACAAGGATTTACTCAAACAAAACCTATTAAGGATGTTTGAAGAACATTTTGTTTTAGTAAGGAGGGATTTAAATATAAATAGTAATAAATAATAGCCTTATATAACTGTTTCAAAACGTATTCTTGATTAATATTTATATTAATAAGGGGTAGTAAGTATTTGTTAATCAAGGAAGAAACATTTCATACGTTGTTTTCTTCCCTTCAGGTATATAACGTGCACTTTATGAACAGACTGATTACATCAAGACACAAACTATAAACTTTATTTATTTATTTTTACTTAGTACCACGTCCTACCACCCATTCAGGTTATACGCTTAGTTACTAATTACGCTACATGGATTAAGAATTGGGAAGGTTGAATTCAGAGGAAGTTAATCCGCATTTGCGTGTATGAAGAGTGGAAAACCATTTAGGAAAAGCCACTCCCAGTTCACGCGGCCGAGATTCGAGCCTTGACCTCCCCGTCCTCATCAGCCATGCTCAACTCGATTAGCGCGTTAGCTATCTACGCCACCGAGGCGGGTATCTATAAACTAACTTGAATCTAGAACATACACAACATCCAGCACCCAGCCATTAATAGCATCGCTGTGAAAGGGGAAATCCACATTTAACCAATGATAATTTTTTCGGCCATGCCGAGAATCAAACCCTGGACAATAAATTATTAAATTAAAATTAAATATAAGATACAAACTAATGAAGGAAAGGGGGAAATTATTCTAAAACTACCCCATCCCCTGGATAAAAAGTGACGTGCAGATGTAGGAAACGGCTGCACTATGCTCCGTGACTCAGTCGCATACATCTAACCACCACCACCACACCCCATAGTGGTAACAGACTAATTGTTTCTCGCGCTTTCTCTTTGTCGGTGTTATGTCACTCATACGCAGTCCAGAGTTACCAAACAGGATTTGTATTCAGTCTAGTTTGTGGGAACGCTTGGCCTTATACTATGTTCCATTTTTAGATTAACAGAGTAATCCTACATTACTATTGTGTTTATTGACTCTCTCGTGTTTGAAAAATACATCTCCCTTTAATTTTAAACTGATACCAATGGTAAAATTGTTGACCAACACACCTCACATGATGGTTACTAACGATTTAAGTTATAGGGTAGGGCTGAAGAGGTGGAAAATGGGAGGTATACCCACGGGAGCACTATCACAAATCAAATGTTGTAAAACTCTCACCCATTTCCCCAGTACACACCAATTAGTTTTGAAATTATAACTCCATTGCACCGGCAATTTTGTATATTGTGAGAATGAGGCCTAGACCCACCTGACACATTTACTTTTACGTATTCTACTGTTGTACCCACATTACTGATCACATTATCTAAAACGTCAAGACCACGATTGATTGCCAATGATGGATAAGCGGAGATTCTATTCATGGTCGAGTTCACTGAAATGTAATGCTTTTCCTCATTTGATACTTAACTTTGTATTTCTATTCCCCATTCTATGTTAATTCATGTGAATGTCCTGTAAACTAACTTCCACAAAACCTACCACTTTTGGCTAAACTGTATGTTAAACGAACATAATAAATTGTACTCATACGCCAAGCAATATGTTCAGTAGATTTTAATTTTAACAAGGCAAATTATTTTTGACAATTGTAAGGTAAATTTACAAAATGTCTTGTTTGAGTTCAGGTGATAATACTGATGAAGAAAAGATGCTGCTGTTAGCAGTTGTTTTGGAAGAGGGAGAAAATTTAGGAGGTGGGTGGAGGTTTGACTTGTTCAATTAACGCTTCCATTTTAATAGAAAAACATTTATTGAATATAAAACCTAAATAGAACATTACTTAAATATACGTGAAACAAATTGAAAACTAAACTTCAATACTTCTTTAGTTATTTTCACCAAACCAGCACTGCGTCTTATCAACACGGATCCCAAGTTGCGTTATGCGCATGCGCAACGTAAGATGGCTCAAGATGGGCGATGGGAAAATTGCCAGGCCAGCAATAGGAAAAAACATGGCGCGGCGTAGCAAGGCATAGCTTAGCTTAGCTTAGCTTTTTGTGTGAACCAGCCTTTAGAGAACGATCTTAGTCGATAGCGGAGCATTTAATAATATCTTTAGGGATCTTTTTCCCTTCCTAATGACTACCTGTATTTGCAATTTATAATTTTTTAAATTCTTTTCGTAAACAACTTTTACTGTTGGCAAACTTTTTTTTAAAGTATCGCGTGTTTATTTTTTACCACTTAGCTATCCAAGCACACAGGTTCATACATTAAACATTACCATTTTAATGTAAGATTTCTCATCTACGCTTGAATGATAACTAGATAACAAAATTCAACATAATAAAAAGGGTGAACTAAATTAATGCACCAAAATGTTCCTTAAGAGCCCTGATTAACAGGCAAATAATAGACAAAGGTACACTAAAACAACAAAATATATTCAAGTGTGACTTTCTGAATTATTCATTTGACGATAGGGAATTTGTAATGAATTTAAGTTTGTTTTTAAATTTAGGTTGATTATGTTTAAATTTTGTTTTATTTAAAAAAAACTACAGTAAGATTGTTTCGCTCGTCTCAATTCCAATCTATTTTTAAAGTAGAATATAAATAAATGATACGGTGCACCGCAAATACTTTCTCGCTCCTTTACCTAAAATTGGAGATATTTACTCAAAACGAGAAACGAAATAATATACATTGTTGCAGGAACATTCCACCAAAGAGCATAACAGTCAACTCGCTAATCCACAGACCTCAATTAAAAACATATATTTGCCTATATCTCAGACACTGTTGGTTTTATAAGAATATATTTAGAATAAAGGTGTTTTAATTTCAAAATACAGCTTTGCAGTGATAAGTTATTCCATATCTCAAAAAGTTGCGGAGATATTATAAAAATTTGAGCTATCCGCTTATGTAATTCATTTTAGATGGAAACTAAGATGCACCATTTTGTGTGTCGTATGCTGTCGAACAGTTCCTAGATAAGTGATGACAAATCTATAGCGCGTGTGACACACCGGTATTAGAATAAACATTACATAAAACTTTTGCCAAAGTGGTATACATTTTTGCCGTCAATAATATTTCTACAGCCGTGGCCATTCAATCTCACGTCACGATGAATTCTGTGAAGTCAACGATTAGAAATAGTATTGTGTGCTGTTGGAGAAAACAAGTCATGAACCGAACACAACTACCTAGCAACATATTTCAAAGTAGTATCGAATGGTTTTTGTATGATTTTGATTTTACCATATATAACATTTTATAGTCTGTTTTATCGATTGAAGGTGTTACTTTAAATGTCTTTACTTTAAATTATTAAAGATAAAATTGCTCAAGACAATTAATTTTACAATTTAATAAATTAACATTTTTAAACCTTAGGCATCATTAAAATACCTTCAATTTTATTTGAGTCATCAAATTTAATAATATTAATCAAATATTATTTTTATATATTTATTAAAAATGTAAATAAAAGATGACATACTAGACTAGTTAAAAAATTATCTAGTCATTAAGTGGCCAGCTGGCTGAAAAAGTTCCACCATCTCTGGCCTAGATAACAATTTTAATCAAAATCGTTAAAGCTGATTTCAATAAAATCGAATTTTTAAAAATATTTTTGCTCTTAAGTAAACTACCCTTAATATTAGGGTTATATATTTAAATCCAAAAACTCCTCAGTAAAACCCTATCAAAATCCTATTTAGACTACCAAGTTTTATCCCGATCAGCAAAATGGTTTCGGCTTTTGGCCAAGATACAGAAAAATAGACAAACAGGCGACAGCGAAAACCACTTTTCGGTTTCAGAAGGTTATGAAACGTCGGCATGTATCAAAACCTAAAGCTCGATTATTTTTTTTACAGTCAAAATACTTACTTCTCTCTCTCCGAGGGGTCGATAGAATGTAAATGCAGCACCCCGATAAGACGTTTGGTTCGAGCTTTATTACCTATCTAAGCTAGGTGTTATCCGTCGGGCCAGTTGGATAAGTTACACCAAATCGCTAGGTCGTTTAACTTTGAATGTTATAACAAATGCCCCACGTCAAACAATGTCTGCTACCCTACATTTGCAACCAGTCCCTGTGGTTCGCCCGAAAGTAAAGGGCACGTGAATGACATTTCTGTGAAGCGCGTACTTCCAGGCATAAAACCGATTTAAAAATGCTTACGACAAAAAATAAAGGTAGAGCTGATTCAAATATATAATATCATTTTCACTCTTTGGCAAAGATCGTCCGAATTCTCGCAAATAACTTTTTTTTCTGAAGAATTTGGACGGAACG
Organism: Timema poppense; assembly: GCA_902141375.1. NCBI lineage: Eukaryota > Metazoa > Arthropoda > Insecta > Phasmatodea > Timematidae > Timema > Timema poppense. The sequence continues at coordinate 59,655 of CABFOV010001924.1, forward strand.
ACTAGAGGGAAATACTCGACCATAAGAGACGAAAGAAGGAAAACAAAACTCAAAATCAAAAAGGCTAGAGAGAATAATTTTGGATGGTGAAAAAAAAGAGGATGCGGAAAAGCTCTAGTCTGAATTCCATAGTTTGAAAACTGGTCTCAATTGCGGCAAAAAGTGTTATAATTGTATTTATATTTTTAGTCTGTTTAATTAATGATGCAATGCTAAACTATACAGTAATTCATAAGGAAGTATTATTGGAAGCTTTTGATAACTTTTATATTGAATTTAAAGCTAATAAATCAAATAAAACATATTTCTAAGTGTCAAATGTTAGTGACTTTTAATTAATGGTGGTGGTTGAAAGTTGGCTTCATAAAATAATAGGGATTAGTAATTTTGTGAACAGTAGAAGTTTATACCTCCATTTTCTTATTGTTACTGCAGTCTTAAGCTTTCTGTTTGGATATCAAGTTAAAATATCTCCTAGAATTCTTCCTTGGGCTAGAAGCTGATATTTTCCCTTGTTAATCAAGTTAAACAGAAAACAAATGAACAAGATAGGCCAGTCGCCATATTGAAACGGATAACCAGATCAAAAAACCACGAAACCTGTAAGGTAACAGACTTCTCTTGATGAACTACCCTATGGCCCTATCTTGTAAGCTACACCATAGTGGAATAATGCAAGGTTACCTTACAACTTACAGGATAAACAATGGATATACACATTGTTTGGCCTGAATAAAAAAAAACCTTTGCAAAATTTAGTTAACATTTATCCACGCATTTGACAGTTATCGCGCAGTAAAGATCTGGACATCCGGACATGTATAAATAACTCACTTTGCTCGTTGGGGGCTATACCCACAAAACCCCGTGAGTTTTCTTTTCAAGTGGATGTAAACTAATATAATTCCAGAGCCGTTCTTTGATAGGTCTTACCGTTAAGCCACAAGAGATCTACAAAGAAAGGTCCGCACTTACTTTAAAGTTGCTCCATCATTTTGATTTTTTTTCAGGGGTTAATTTTTTTTAACCTCTGGTAATGTTTCCGTCGGTTACAGGCTAAAAGCTATAAGTTTGCCAAATTTCAAGTTTCTAACTCATCTGGAAGTGGGTAAACATTAATATCAGTGAGTGAGTCAGCCATGTGGCTTTATACATAGTATTATAATGCCAGGTGTTTGAGTTAAAATAGAACCTCGTTACGCTCGGTCAGTTATTAGACAGCGAGGGAGAATATGAAAAGGAGATATAAAACTATAAAAAGGAAATAAAAGGGCAATGAAAAAATGCATGGGCTCGTGGGCTAAACGCCAAGCTCATCAAGTCTTGCTTTACGGTGGTGAGGAGGTCGAGGTTTGAATCACGGGCAGGTGTACTGAGGGTGATATTTTCCCAGATATTTTACTATTCTCCCTCCAAGTGAATTATGTTGCATTTTCTTTCATATGTACTTTCTTTATCTCTATCTCATAAGTGAGAGTAAAAATTCAGACAGTCCTGGCGAGAAAAATACGCTCTATAAAAAACCATTATATAAAATACATAAAATGAATTTAAAATTTTTAAATAATAAGCTAGATAGAAAAATAAACTGTGATGGTCTTAAAGCGCGATGAAAGTATCAACTATCCATTTTGGTGGTCATCTGGTTTAAGGCGCCACTCTCACACTAGACTAGACTAGACTGCCAATGACGGGGAGATCACGGTTCAATCCCAGTTGGGTGTACTAAGGATGTTTTTTCATAAATGGTTTACAAATGCAGATACACTTCATATAGACTCAACCTTATTAATCCCTAGCCCATTAACGTAACTATTAAATAGGCGTACGAGACCCAAACGGGTAGTAAGACGTGGTGCTAAAAAAGTATCAACTGAATAAAATATATCGGTGGTCATGTAACATTAGACTTTGACCAAGGACTGGTACATACTACATGACATCGTTTAATGGAGCAGCCAATTCAAATATAATTTTACTACTAACAGAAATAAAAATGAAAGTTTTTTCTCTCTCTCCTCTTTGTTACGACAAATTTACATTCATTTTTCACGCTGTAGAAGGCAAAAAGATGTATGTCACGAGAAGGGAGAGCGGAGAGGAAAAGCGAGTATCTCATTTCTTTAGAGCCTATCGGAGTTATGGAAGTGGGAGGAGGTTGTTTAAAGATTTTTCAATAAATCAAAACATATTTTAATTCAAATAAATACAAGTCTTAACCTGATGTATTTCTTGCTATGAATTCTTATATAAGGTTAAGAAAATATCAACGTTGCTGTCCTAGAACAAGACTGCTATAACTCTAAAATCAAGCATTTTGATTTAGTGAAATACAATTAATGTCCCAACTCCTACTCTTTCCAGTTCTTTAACACTGTGTTTTATGTTCAAAAAAAGGTTCAACTTTAGGTATTTAATAATCGCTTTCATTGTTAATATAATTCATGACACATAAGACCTAAATATATATTTATAAATCACTCATGTTTTGTTAAAAACAGAATTAAAACTTATATCTATGTTTATGTCTATTTATGTTTTTTTAAAGTAAAAAACATTAAAGTCATTTCTCTATCTTAAAGTTGATTTCTCATTTATCCCAGAATAACATTTTTTGAAATGTCGTGGCTTTGCACTGGGGCAATAAATTATATAAGGGTTTTAAAATAAACACACAAAGGTATTTATAGTTTCTATATTTTCTTTAAATAATAATTATTTGTAAGTTTAGCATAAGTTTTCAAAGACTCTTAAAAAAAGAGATTGCCTTTGTTGTGGTCACGATCCATTGTAACTTCAAATTTCATCCGACATTCTTTTGTAGATATCTCTTTTCGAATCATTGTGGGGTTAAAGTTTTCTTGTCTACTTGCAGTTCGAACGTAGATGATTGTGATTGATCCGGAGCCTTTAGAGTCCAATTTTCATTGGCAGTACTTATAACTGACAGCTAGAAAAGTTACAAGATTTACTCTCACGTATTTATCCGTAAAGTCATGTGATCTGCAGTGGTCACTTTTGATGTATATTAACAATACATATAAAATAACACGAATGATATAGTCAAATTTTATCATTGTTGAACGTAAAAGGTTTTCCAATAAAAATTGAATTGTATATGCGCCCGTAAAAATCTCAATAATTGTGTTACATAATTTAATTTAATTTAATGGAGGATGGCAGAAGTAGTAAGTAAAAATGCAAATAAATTACCGTGGAGGGTGTACGACAAATAGGGGTAGCCTAGTACAGACTTGAATTGTATGGACAGGGGATTGAGTTCCAGCCAAGCAAATTAGTGCTTTCTCTCCTCACTACAAACAAATATTTGCGCATTTTCTTGAACTTTATCAATTAATAAATTTATACAAACATATTTATATACTATTATATGTATAATATGTAATATTATATATACATTATATACATACTATATATTATTATAATGATATACTATGTCCGATACCTTAGCTCATTCGGTTGCATGTCTGTCTACTGAGCTAAGGGTCCAGGGTTCGATTCCCGAGATGGCCGAAAAATGTATCATTGGTGAAATATGGGTTTACCCTTTAACATTGAATAACTAACAGCCGGGGACTGGATGTTGTGCCTGTCCTAGTCTTAAGTTATATTAAAGTTACGTTTGGCCTAGCAAAGCCGGTATTGGAAAATATATAGCTTGAATAAGAAACTGAACCGGGCCACAGGCTGGGAACAGTAATGGATGTAATAAAGTTTAATATATAAAATATATTATTATGATATATCATATATATTATTATAATATAAAATATATATTACTATTATATAAAGTATATATGAATATAATATATTTATATATTAAATATTTTATACACAATACTGATGATATAAGGTTGCCAGTAGAGATGGGCGAAACAATGATTTTACGATATTAGTGAATACAGTGACTGTGATTTTAAAGTATTGGTGATTTATACCAGTGATTTTTCACTGTGACTGGTATTTACAGTGTCTCGATGGACCAATATTTCTTCACTTTCCAACCACGGTCAAAGCTAGTATTTATCTGCTGTCCAAGTAGGCTAGTACAATTGAGTATCGAGTATAGAGTATGGTGTATTTCTGAGTAGTGGGTATTTAGTGTTTACTCGAATAGTCCCATGAGTATCGGTTGGAAGTAAACTAATTATTCGGGTGTTTGGCGGCTTGCAATGGAATTCGATACTTAAAGGTCTAACATAAACTCTTCCTGTCGGCATTGACATTGACAATTGACATACAGCTACCTAATCTTCAGGTTTCATGTTGCCTGACTAATGTGCAGTCAATACAAAAGTATGCTTTTTAAGATGTTTCATACAGTTGATAAAAAGAGAAAACAAAAAAAAAACTATTAATATTTTATAGTGAAATGTTATGCAATTTGGGAAAAATTAGTAGTCCAATAAACATTAAGTTAAACTTGAATACTAATATTAGAGCTTATTTGACGTACTACGAGAAACTCTTGTAATTGTGTAATTTATTTAGTGATCTGTTTTACTACAATTAAAATCTATGTGGCATTAAAAATGAACATAGCATTATGGCGATTGGTTTAGAAAATGTTGTTTGGAATGCAGGTCATATATGATATTATTGTAATGTTATTTTATTTTAAATACCGTTACATCTAATAGTAGATGAACTATACATATATAAACGTTAGATTAGACTATAGGATGGTTAGGATCATCAACGCATAGTAAATATTAAGGTTTATTTATATATTTTCTATATTGTTACTTATTTTAATTTATTATTTGCAATTTTGGGGATAGGATCGACGAAAAAAAGAATTAATGATTTTTTAGCCTAATTTAAAATGAATCTGAAATGTGATTAGCGTAGTAAGCAAGCTTTTCAATTTTGTTCTTTACAACAAATATTTTGTATTGAAAACGCATGTGAAACAAACATTTAAACCAATTAAGTAATATTTACGTAGCAATCTGATACCGTTTTAGAAAAATGAGCTCTACGAGATCAAGTGTTTTAAATAGAAATAACACGTAAAACATGCCAGTTAATAAGGTCGATTTTAATTAGCTGGTAGAAAATAAATAAATGGTATTGAACTCCGCACGGACTCTATCACTCTATTGTTTGAAAATGGAGATATTTACTCAAAACTCGAAATATATGTGAAACGAAATAATATACACTGGCAAACCCATACATAAATTGCACTATATTGTGTTAAACTTTTATTTAGTCCCGGTTTTAAATTTTATAATTTGGTTTTTAAAGAATTAATGTCCTCATTTGTATGTTAGGACCGATTAAAAAGATCAATGTTGGGTCCACAAGGGTCAACACTTCGTATTAAAATTTCAACTTCCAGTTAAAATTTTCAATATTTTATTAGGTGTTGCAAATTTTCATGCCATCGCAATGCTATTAAATTCCTCATTTATAAATTTTGACCAATAAAAAATCAAAATATTGACTATTGAGTCTAAAATGGATATATATCATTGTTGTACAAACATTTCTCCTAAGAGGTTTAAGGAAAAACAACTTAACTTTTAGAGACTTACTTATAATTAATTACTCTATGGTATTGGAGAATTATTGCGTTAAAACTTAAGTAGTATCTCTGCATAACTAAATCTCACAAAATTGTATTAATATATTTGCCAATATCTCAGAAACTGTTGGATTTATAAAAATATATTTCATATAAAAGTTTATTTTTATTTTTAAGAATACTACAATTTTGCAATGATAAGTTATTTAGTATCTCAAATAGTTGCGGAGATACGGAAGTTTCTGCTTCTGTAAAGTACCCAAAAATTCATTTTCATCGTAAAATGAAAATAGCCAGTTTATTTATAATCTTAATCAACACCTAGATGCGAATTTTAATCAAAATCATTAGAGTAGATTTTATGAAAATAGATTTTATCTCTAGTCGCCTTTTCTTAAACTACTCTTAATTTTAAGTTTAAACAGTCACACGGACATACGTCACTGCAAAGACCACTTTTTAGGGTTTAGAGGGTCTTGAGACGTCGACATCCATCAATATTTCAGGTTAGATTTTCTTTTACGGCCGCAATACTTTAACCTTTTGTGTTCGAAAAGTTAAAAAAATTATATATTTACGTATAGCTTGAAAGTTATTGTTTTTATAAAAATATGCTTCTTATAAAATATTTGTATTATAAAGAGACCTACATATTTGTAACGATAAGTAATTTCATATCTCAAAATAGTTTAGGAGATATTATAAAAACATATAATTTTCGCATGAGACCGGAGCACTTATCATTTTGCCGAAATATTGAGAGAAGCCATTTTGTTTGGGATATTTATAAATGTTTATAAATGAAATTTAATCAAAATCGTTAGAGCCGATTTTGAGAAAATTGACTTTTTTTTGCCCTTTATTAAACTACCCTTAATTTTAGGGTTAGATATCCAATTCCAAAAATCCCTCGGGGCAACCCTATGAAAACCTTATATACCAAGTTTTAGCCCGATCGGTAAACAGTTTAGGCTCTAGTAGAGGTACAGACAGACAGACAAACAGACGGAAAGTCAAAAACCACTTTTTTGAATTCAGGGGTCATGAAACGTCAGGATTCATCAAAATATTGAGTTCGATTTTTTTTTAATGATCACATTACTTTCTCTACCTGTAAGATCGTGAGAACGTAAAAACAAAAAAATAGCAAGGACCACAAAGCGAGTATTTACTCGAGTGTCTAGAAGAAGCAATACTATCTCCGTTGCTCGAGTAGCCTAACTGTTGCCATCCGATTTTAGTATGGAGTATATCCAATCAGTGAGTGAAATCCCATTCACCGAAACTTTTAAGATCGAGTCAGTGATAGAAGCGGTGATCATATGGTATCAGTGAAAAAATCAAAGTCAGTGATTTATCACCCATCTCTAGTTGCCAGGCACATCAATTTTCAGCGAGTTAATTTGAACCAAGTAGCTTTTGGTAAAAAAATGCCTAGAGTCAACTAAAACATAATATTTATTCTTACGTCCTGTTTAATATTAATTGCATTTGAAATGCACCCAAGGAAAAGAGACTGGCAGAAATATTTAACTCCTACACGTTGTTCACGAATCAGTTTGATAAAAAAAAGGGGGGGGGGGGCATTGACAAACGAACCTGGAAGAGTCCTCAACAACTAGCAGCACCCCTTCTGCAGAAATGTACTCATCTTTTTCCTCAAGGTAATAAGAAACCATGACGGAAGTTGGTGCTCCTAAAGGGTTAAATTAAAAGGGTACAATTGAATTAGAACTGATTTTAAATCTTCGGCTAAAATATTCGAGTGATTTCAGTCATTGTGGGCAATCACCTTTTTTTAGGTGCAGACCCTTTCTCATACATGGAATTAATACTGTTAGTAAAACACATTTTCGTTGGTCATCATAAAACATAAACCACAAACAAATAAGAATGGGATTTTTATAAATGAATAGAGCCTATTAATCATTCGAAGCTTCCTGCTGGACGACAGACAGCCGCGCAAAAAATAGCTACTCTAGGCGATGAAGCCGCAATAACCAAAGTAAAAATGTTCACTAATCTCAGCAGAGGCCAGGTAATCCATTAAGCTACCCCTCTTCTTGTCAACACACACTATACGAGCCAATGGGGGATGATTGTCCCTCACAAACTCTCGTGTGTTTCACTCAACCTACAAGCAAACAATAACAAAAGAGGGGCACTTTAGGAGCTATCTATAGCTACTAAATCTAGTTGTTGAATTTTTTATTGAAGTATCTAGCCTGCACTTTCCAAACACATAAAATATTGTTTCCTGGATGAAAGAGTACGCTCAACATTACACACTCATCCCTAATGTGTCTATATTTTCAAATTTAATACTAGGACTGTAGAACCTGTTTTCTAAGGAGCCATACTCGCAAAATATATATATATATNTATTCCTGCAAGAATGAAGATTATTAAAGGTCCATGGAAGCACAATAGGTATATCTGGAATAGGAAATAAGGTAAAGTTAATACTGAAATGCAAGTAAATTCCATCCAGGCACAACTAGTGCTCCTTAGGGAACCCGGCCAAGATTCGAACTTAGACCTCCTCAACATCGGTAATATAATATGGTGTGAGTTTGATGCCTTAGTCTGTGTGAATGTGAGTTATACAACCACGCACGATTACCCCTAGTGTTTTATAGTTATATTTATTAAGCCAGTGTTATCAGCAACTCAATCTAGGAGTATATTATGAAAAAGGAAGAGTAAGAGAAGATATATCCAAAGAAGGATTGTAATCCAATGGTGAAAATCTCGTGTTAAAAACCAAGCCCAGTCTATGTGGAGAGGAGTCTAATCCCAAAATCTCCGTCAACAGAGGCCAAGAACCGTGCAACACTAAAGCTTGAGACACCTCGGGCACAGCTAAGGATAAATTTAGTGTATGCCGCAGCAGGGTTTAGAGGAAACGCTCTGGTTAGAGTCACTTAAATTATTTGTCCTGAGAGAATTGAAGGAGAAGGGTATACGTCTGGAAAGACGATAACAAAACACATGGATAAAACCACGACTTACAGGTGAGCTACGCCGGATATTAAATATTGGTATGATGGCACCGTATTGGCTAGGAAAATATTACCCGTTTGAAGTTTTTCCAAATTTCTCTCCATTTTAATACAAAATAATTTCAAAATAAGCAGAATCAACGAGATACGGACAAGTGTGTACTAAAATCAAAAAATGCGTAGTCAGTGATCTGATGCATAATGGACATACGTGTGGCAATATCAAATAATGATACGGCGCACCACACAGATTCCCTCAATCCTATACCTTGAAATGGAGCAATTTGCTTATAGCTCGGAAACTAGGGGATAACACACATGTCCACATGTAGGAAGACTTTTTACAACATATATGAAAAGATAAGTAAAACCTAAAAGAGTTACAATCATTTAAAAATTGAAACAAAAAATACCTAACTCAAGGGTGTAAACTCATCTTATCACAAAGGCCACATCTCAGAAAACTAAACATTGCCATTATGTTTTCATAAAGCAAATCAATTTTAAAATTATTATTACTATAAAAATAAAATTAGCAAGACCTCAGCCTAGTGAGGACAAATAGGGAGATACTAAAAAAAAAGAAGAGAGATTCCGGTCTAGAAAACTGAGATTGATGGGTGGAGGGTTCATTGTGCTGACCACATGACACTACATCCACAAATGTTGGCACTATATTCGTCAATGCACGTTGGCTGCTAGGTTGGTATAGCTAGAATGTGGGCTGACGCCATGTTTTTTTTTAGATTGAATTTAAAATTGACTCTAATGTTTCCCAGGAAATTAAAACTCTTTTATTTAGTAAGGGAGGGAATATTAGACTTTAAGCCTTGTGTTGAAGCCACTTTAATAATGTATGAAGAATGCGTGGCCGCAAGCAGTTATCACTTGTTTGTTTGTTTGTTTATCTTCTTAAGAAAATCCACTTTTCACACGTTGCCAAAAATTGCCAACTTATTAGTTGCCAAATTTAGCAATTTTTTTTAATTGAGTAAAGGGTACATATTCAGCACACCAACCTCACTTGCTAGTTTTACCCAAATAACGACCAATTTACAAATTTAATTATCATAAATGGTATATTTCTAAAACGTTTATAATAAGATGAAAAGTTCAGCGTTCATGAAAAGGCCCACGGGTCACAAGTTTGACAGGCTTGACCTAGCTCCTGTGTATAGCTACAACTGAGTGCACAAACTGACGAAATACATATATAAACCAATTTCTGCCTAATATCATAAGATAAGTGAAACGAAACAATATAAATTGTTATAGAAATATATTTGTAAAAATTGGACATAACATCTTTAACAAAAAATCATAGGGCTAAATGCAAAAAATATACGCTGTCACAGAAACATATTTTTTGTTCTGTGTCTTTTCAATTCTCCATATTCTAAAGCTACATTTAAAAAAAGTAGATGTATCTATAACTTGTAAAATATTGTTTTTATAACGTATTCCTTCAAATAAAAGTTTTTTTTTATCTCTAACAGTCATACAACTTTGCAATGTTAAGTTCATTCGTATCTCAAATAGTTGCGGAGATATAATAAAAAATTGAAATAATTATCCGCTTATGTTAAGTATGTAGTCCACCATAGAGGTAATTTTCCTTGGCAATTGAGACGGATCATTTTGTTTGTAATGTTAAAAAAGGCCTAAATACGAATTTTAATCAAAATCATTAGAGCCGATTTTGAGAGAATAAGTTTTTTTTTCTCTTTTAGCCCAATTGTAAACATCCCTTAATTTAGAGTTGGATAGATGATTAAAAAAAACCTTCTGGGAGATCTTATGAACACCTTATATTCCAAGTTCTAGCTCGATCGGTAAAATAGTTTCAGCTTTAGGCCGATTAACAGACAAACAAACGAATTTACGAAAATATCTTTTTCGGCTTCATAGAACGTATCCATCAAAATCTAGAATTATTTATTTTCTACTATCAAAATACTTAAATATCTACTAAATGTAGCAAGAAAGTTAAAATACATACCAATCCAATACGATGCGATACGGACATGATATGCCCAGACCTTAAAACTTAGATAAAAGCCTGTGGCGAAGAACGTTCTACATGAAATATTTTTGACATTTTATTTTTAATCTTCCCTCCAAGTCTCGAGTTAATGAAGGCTGAATGAACTCGTCCTTTCTAACCGTGACCATTACTGGCGAACATTTCCAAGCTACGGTTGCTTCTTTTGCCCCCAGGGGATGAAGAAGTGGTTAAAGAATGTAACTTTTCAACGATCAGTGAGGTATATGCCCTGTTCACAGGATGATGTTTTTGTACATATCTAAGGACTGAATTTACGTTATCAGTGTTATGACAATTTTTGTAAAACAAGTATCTATCATGTAGACTTATGCGTAAATTTGTTAGTAGTGCAATTAATAGTTTTCAACGATGTTTAAATACAGACGCAAGCGCAGAAGCATTACTATTCATATACTATAAAATTAAGCAAGGATTTCCATGTCTTTTAATCCAAAAAATGGTGAAAGGTTTCTTCTTAGAATAAGGTGAGAATTTGATTGAACAGGTGGCAAAGCATCTCTCAAAATTTAGATATATTTTCCCCAGTGTACCGGGCCCAACTTTGACTTAATGCCATACTTCAGGCTAACAAATAACAAAGAAAACACGTAAATTTAATTAAAGAAAACCCACTGAAAAAAAAATCTGAAAACTTAATAGCGATCTGCACTTCACAGAAAATGATACACAATTGGATATCGGCAGTCGCTTCCAGGAAAACATTGTATCCCACTACCGCGACTCACCTCCTGAACTATAGCGGTCGCGGTCGCGTCAAGGAAACCCTATATTTATGGCGCTAGAACAGTCTAACAAAAATTCATAAATGCCACAAGCCCAAATGGGTTTATAACATTATTGGGTTGAACTGTCCGGCAGTAGGATAACAAATAGGGGAGGAGGAAAATACAAATGCCAATAAATTTGGTATTTTGAGCTTTCTATTGAATTAAGGCATGCGAATAAAAAAACTATTACGTGCTTCTACTCCAGTTACCTTTTGTTTTATGGACATTTACGTCGATTTAAAACAAAACCTGTGTATTTTTAGAAATTTTTATATTTGAAAATTTCCACTTTTAAACTGCACTTACCAGTCTATACATGTATAGGGTTGTATAAAATAGTTTTAGGTTCATTCCAGTAACCTCAAACTAGTGCACGGTTAAAGGTTTTGTAAATATTTCACCTAAGCGCAACATCTGATTGGCACTTTCTCAGCTACCTTGGCAGCCCTCTTAATATACACTCTGTTTAAGTTAAAGCTTACAGTCTTACAATGATGGGCTCTATTATGGCCCTATCAATTAAGCTACGTCGAAATTGAAACAAGGAAAGTAAGCTTGCTACAATTTAAGAGTAAATTAAGTGTGACTAAGAAAGTCCAAAGGCACTTTACCTTAAAAGGTTTCTTATAATATTTGGAAACGTTGTTTTGGTGAAGATCAATTTCACAAGACCATCCAGAGTGTAGAATAGAAAGCTGACAATAGTTATGACGAGTTGTAAAGCATCTGCAGGATCTCCCACACACCGCTCATGGAGTTTTATTTGAGCACTTAGTCTCACTACCCCTTTGAGTTATCAGCATTTAATCAAACTAATGGTGTTGAGTTTATGACGGGATCATTTAGATGATATACAGGTGGAGGGAACGTGGGAAACTAGATAAAAGACCACTCTCAGTACACCTAGCCAGAATTAGATTCCAGATTTTCCTGTGACCAGTAATGTTGGAGTCACGATCAACTTAATGTTCACCTAACGTAAATAAACATACTCCCGTGCTATTACTACCTTATTTTAAACTTATCTCTGACCTGACTCTACTGATTCTTTTATCTACTCACTGTCAAAATGTAAGCCTCTTTAAATAGATTTTAAACTGACATAATAAACCATTTAATTAGTATGGCTAATTAAAAGACATGGCATGATAAAGTAAAAATGATTATATTACGACCTCTGACGTTACTGTAATTAAAAGTGAAAGCCACTAAATCATGGCTGTTTAAATGAGCCAAGTACAGTCCGTCAAGATAATAAATACCTTATTTGAGTAATAAACCAGCTCTTTTACAAGATTATTTTCTTATTAATAGAGGAATCGGTCAGGGGATACCAACCACCCCATCGCTCAAACCCACCCACAATTAAAAAGTCTGAATAGTAAAATCTTTCTAATCAAGATTATATTCCAATATGTAAAAATCACCTTGTTAAAAAAAAGGATTTTTAATGCTGTAGAAAGTTTTTAGACTATACAACGACAAAAAACAAAGTGTAGATTTAATTAAATTTTGTCTTGTAGCGAAGTGCGAGCTGCACTCAAGAATTTTATTCGCGTCTACACCGTTTGTATTCATAATTACGTGACCGTTCAAACCAATGAGATGGTCAGAGACTCCATCCAATAAAACTCTTCGAAAAAAATCGTCTATAGTAAGGAGCAACCGCCAATCAGTCAGCTGATAAATAAATAAAATAATCTATAAAACAACATTTTGAAAAAACTTCCAGAATAGTAGCGAATCCAGGGGGAGAGGAAGGGGTGATCACTCCCCTCTCAAAATCTTAGATTTAAAAAATATATATTGAAACAAATATATAAATGTTGAATAGAGTGACTAACTCTTATTATGAAGATATCATATGCCTTGCCCTATCTCCTACATGACCTAACCAATAACTTTTTCAACTTAGCTCTAATGCGCATTCAATTAAATTAATTAATGACAATGACAATTCCCAAATAAAACCTTTGACTGCTGATACTAGCACCTCGAAGGGAAGCAGAAGAAAGACCATGCGTGTGTCCTTGACTTGAGTTTATTCAACACATAGGCTGTAAACAGGTATTGGAAAGGTGATAGGTGGTAAAGGCAATATTATTATTGAAAATATTAATAATTGAAGTTATTAAATTTATATTAGCCTTATGACAGCCAATTCACCTCCCTCAACAAGCCCTAGATTCTCCCTTGCCAGGATATACCTGAAATGTAAGTTAAGTACAATCACAATACATATATTTATAACACGATCTGAACTATCAAACTTATAATTAATAACAGATCCTTCCAATGACATTGGTGGTTTTATTTCGATGCTTACGCAAATATTTCCTTATCTGTGATTGGTGGTCCATATATACTAGTCTTTAGAAAGTCAAAGTCAACCAACTTCTACAGAGTACGTACTTAGATAAGAATACGGATCAGGACTCAGTAGACAGAGCAATCTGATACTGTGGCAGCGATTTCTTACGGACCATGGACTTCGGACCACGTACTTAGGGATACGGAGTCTGTAGATAGAGATTTATACTTCTCTGGATCAAGAGGACTATAGTTAATATGACAAAATCTCTATGGATCAAGGGGAATATAATACCTAGTTCTACCTCTCTGGATCAAGAGGACTATAGTTAATATGACAAAATCTCTATGGATCAAGGGGAATATAATACCTAGTTCTACCTCTCTGAATCAAGAGGAATATATTTAATATGACCAAAACTATATGGACCTTTATGTAAAAAAAAGAAGTGAAGTTCTCTAAAAGAAATGTTCTTGAAATGTATATTTGCGCCGAAATCATAAAATATCTGAACTGCCGCTAAGCTTTATTAGAAACTCTGTAATTTGGACAAGCAAGAAAGTTGACTCGGGCGGTTTATCAACTGGATACGAATAATTTTACTTTGTTTTTAATATTATTTTATAGGTATTAATTTTATTTATGAAAAGTGACATGAAACTTGTTTTAGTAACTTATATTTATAACTGTCAACAAAATTATATCTTATATAAATCGGGTGCTTAGTGTTTTTTTTTACAAAGAGGTACAATATCCCGGACTTGAGCCCTTTTCACCCAAGGCTAGCACTGTGTAAGAAAGGGAGAGGTGGAGGATAGAAAGAGGACGGAAGCCTGCATGGATTATCACCGCTTCACCGGACGCTGGCTGTTGCCATGGCAACACTACTGCAACGCTAGCTCTAAATAAAACGGTTATTGGAATAATGATTCTGAAGCTAAATACACAAAAGAGTTGGTTTTCTCATCGTGGAGCCATCGACGGTTAAATTTAACTTTTCTTGTTGTAAGCCCCACTTATGCCTCTAACGCGCAGGTGATGTTTTGTACCGAGTATCATTTAACCTAATTTATTTGAGGTATTTAAACGTGCACTTTCTGGAACTAATGATTATATCAGCATACGAATTATAAACAAACTCAAATCTATAACAGACACGAAATCCCGTTCCCAGCCGTTAATTCAGCCCTGTGTGAGGGGAAACCCACATTTCACTAATGGTACATTTTTCATCCATAGCGGGAATCGAACCCGGGAACTTTATCTGAGTAGACAGACACGCTGAATTAAGTAAATATACATTTTTACCGTGGGAATGATCTATTTTTATTGTGACTCATGCGACTCAAGTAACTATCCTGCTGATGATGGGGAAACTGGTGTTCGAATCTCAGTCGGGTCTATTTAGAGTAGTTTTCCTAAATGGTTTCCCACTCTTATTCTATGCAAATGTGGGTACATTACCTCTAAAATGCTTCCTTCATACTACTTAATCATTATAATAGCTATATGCGTATAATCTAAACCGGTAGTAAGACGCGTTGATAAACAAAAGTAGCTATCATGGAAACTTGTGTGTGCAATTTGGTAACAGTGTAGATACTAGCTTTCAGAGATATTTAATGATAAACGTACAAACAATTATAAGTTGAACATTGATTTTCCCGTTTTTCAAACTAACTTAAAACAAAATATATTAGTTTTAAAAATGAGTTTAATTAAATGTAATTACAACATATTTCTAATAAAACATACCAGTTTGTTTCAAAATAGGCATATATATTAATTTTTTTAATAATGTTCATGTTTATTTGATAAGGAGTAATAAATTATAAGGTTATATCTTCTTAGCTATAATTTAGTATTCCTTTCTCCTTCATATATGTTCCATTTAACACCTTAAAAATCCACAAACTTTCCTATAGAATGAATTGACGCTTGACTCGGGGAATGTTGGGTGAGGGGATATGAATCATCCAGGGCGGAGCGTGGCTGCTTGCATTTTTCAGCGAACAGTCATGATTATATAGACCTATACGTTAAATAACTTATATATTATATATTTATTGTACTAAATTTACCGAGAAAGAAAATACTAAGTATTTTACAATTCCCCTCCCCCCCTCCCAAACGGAATTATTCTGTACATAGCAGTTACTATTCTCACAATTTACTAAAGTTAGGTACAGTAGCCCCATGGCTTCTTTGGTGCTGAGTGACAGCTTTAAAAAGTTACCAGACCGAATTATGTATCCCTACGCCTAACCAGATTATATTCAAAAACATGTGTTTAGCATCTGTCACTCGTGAAAGTCAAAATTTGAATATATACCTAAATGTTGACTGTCAGAAGTCAGCTGTGAGCTGTCAGTCAGCACCAAAGAAGCCATGGGGCTTTTTAAGTTAAAACAAAGCTAATATGAGTGAAAAAATCGACAGTACTAAAAAATTGATAAACATAATTTTCAGACGCTTACTACCCGAAATACAAAGTAATCTTTTATGTTTTTTACATAGTTTAATGCAAATTTATTCAACATTTACGCCCTACTTACATAACACCTCTAAAGGCTCTCAATCTGGTTGTATTCTAATTCAAGTGAACGCACGTCCCTTTTTCCCCTATGATTCCC
This sequence comes from Timema poppense, assembly GCA_902141375.1. NCBI lineage: Eukaryota > Metazoa > Arthropoda > Insecta > Phasmatodea > Timematidae > Timema > Timema poppense. The sequence goes on from CABFOV010001924.1 coordinate 75,984, forward strand.
ATGACAGACCGGCGAGGTGGCCGGTTGTACAGTGACTTTATCCGTCTCTCCGTGAGGGGGCGTGGCTGGTTTCACCTTCTCGCAACGCTACAACATAGGGATGTCCTCTCCGTATATATAACAGCTACGTGCTTGTACCTTAATTTTGATATGGTTTGAACCATAAATAAATCCATATATATATTTTTCATACAATTTAGGGGGTGGGGGAGGGGGGTTGAACCCCTAAACCCCCGCCTGACTACGGCCTTGTTTACAAGAGGGTGACTATGTTTAGAAACTACTCTCCAGAGCTATATTTCTGCCCCATTTTTCTGTTAATCTTAAATTATGTTACTATGTTTAGAAACTATTCCCAGGGCTACATCATTGCCCCATTCCTCTTTTAGTCTTTAATTATGTCGCTATGTTTAGAAACTACTCCCAGGGTTACATCATTGCCCCATTCCTCTTTTAGTCTTCAAGTGTGTCGCTATGTTTAGGAACCACTCCCAGGGTTACATCATTGCCCCATTCTTCTTTTAGTCTTCAAGTGTGTCACTATGATTAGAAACTACTCCCAGGGTTACATCATTGCCCCATTCCTCTTTTAGTCTTCAAGAGGGTCGCTATGTTTAGAAACTACTCTCAGAGCTATATCACTACTACATTTCTTTGTTAGTCTCTAAGTGTGTCAATGTGTTAAGAAAGTTCTATCCAGACACATTATCTCTAGTTGGCCCGGTGATACAAAAGAGAAGGTTGGATGGTTGGTAAAAATGACAAAATCAGGGATACATAATTTATGAATGTCTCTTAAAATCAGACAATAACCAATACACATACATTTCCCACCCCATACTAGCCAATTAGATTTTAAAATGGTAAATAATTATTCATATTCATATTATTATTATTTATGAACATACTGACTTTATGGCCACACAACTTATAAACCTAATAAGTTTTTAGAACAGACATCAGTCCACCATCAGTGAATTAATCATTGCGAAAGGGAGAAACCTCAGTTTGACAAATAATTGTCCTATATATATATATATATATTACAAATCGAACCAAATACCCTTGTTTCAATAAGCAGATGAGTTTCCTGTTGGACCAAGGATTATCCCGACAGTAAATAAGAGTATTTTTTAAATTTCACAGGTTGGGTAGGTGATCTATATTAAGATGTGGCTCAATATCTCCGGGGTAGACGCACTAACCACACGACCAAAACCTACTTTGGGTATCGTCAAGTTTGCCGTTTCTAGTACAGCTCCTGCTCAGAGTACAAAAGGGTTTCTACCAAGAGAAGTGTAATATTAGAAGGTGTACTAATTGAATGGGTTACGCTGCGCCCTCCCCGGCTCTCCGATAGTAAAACGAGGAAGGTAGCTGGGTTACGACCACGATGAAGGTAAGAAGAAGACTTCGCCCAAGTTTTGGAAACTCTCGGAACTACAAAGGTCTCTCTAACAATCCTATCGTCTCCTTGCGCAAAGAGAGCGTCATCTCCAAGTTATCGAACCACGGATCAAGTTTACTTTGGTTTCGATAAGAAAATAAAAAAGGGCTTTTTTTAAAAACCAGATAAGTTCATGCGTGAGAAAGATAAGTTTTAATGTAAACGTCATTGTTGTAGCTTTAATATCTATTTTTATTCGCATATTGCTCTCACTGCGCTTAGCAATTATTGATTTATTCCCTCTCACATTAGTGTAGTAATACTACAGTATGATATCAGGCACCGCGTCTTACTTAACGCTTCCCATTAGTATAAATAAGTGGATAATCCGGAAAAGTAGTAATACTAAGTTAGTGTAGAAATTATTTTTTATACGCAGGAGGAGAATGTGTTTATAAATACGCTCTTATGAACGTTTAAAAAAGTTAGAAGATATAATCACAGTTTAAAAAACTTTACCCAACACCAGTGGTTTCCAACCTTTTTTCACTTGCGTACCCCTTGGCAGCCCATTTCCTTAAAATGTTCCCTTAATTTAAAAAAAAATGTTTAATACTACCGGATAAAAACAATGTTATAAGCTATAAATAAAGAGTGCAGATATTTTTACATTCAGAAAGCAAAAGTTACAATAAAAACAAACACATTCAATTAATCTATTAATTTACCAATAACAATAAAAACTATTTTATGTTTGAAGTTGAAATAATTTTCTCAAGTTTAAATATAGAAGAAAACCCTCACCATTTCGTTGAGTTAATTTAATAACTTTTGACTGATCTTTTGTCTTACACTGTTGGAATATGTAGCTCTTTCTGTCACTATTAAAATATTTCCGCGTACCCCCTAACGCCCGGGCACGTACTCCTGGGGGTACGCGTACCCCATGTTGGGAAACACTACCCTACACACGACAGTGAAAATCTTGACTAAAGAGTTTGAATAACATATAATTTGTGAAAAACTGTATTCCCCGTCTCCCTGTCATCGTCAGTCTCGTTCAGGCCTTCTTTAACTGTGGGTCGTGACCATATATGGGGTCGCGTAGCCGAATGTGGGATTTGCGAAAAATTTGGCATCCGTTATAAGTTTTTGAACGCACAATTACCAGAAATTAATTCAGAATCAAGCGCTTAGTGAATTCTAGGTGTTTCTGGTAGCGGTCGCCAGTGTTGGATTGCGCGACTTCACTGCAGCTTTGGTTCTGAACACCCAACTTGCGTGACGTGCAATGCGGCCAGAAACACCTCCACTTAGATTCGAGACTATTGTATGTTATGAATTATTACAGTGTTTTTATTATAAATACAAAGTTTTCTGCTCTTACAGAAACATAATAGTTTTATTATGAAAAATAAAGATTTTTAATATTTTCCTATCGCCATGTCATATCAAATTAGTACAGCTTTGGATTGGATTGTGTTAGAATGTTTGATTTTAAAATTTGCTGTTATTTCATTTATATAAATGATAAACTAATATTTATACCAAATAATTGTTTTAAAATAAATTTCTTATGATTTATTATCAGTTAATGTTTGATTTGTATACTTATTTTATAAACCTCTACACCCAGGGTCAGGTAGAAATTTCTGTGTGAAGAGGGATCACGGGAGGTAACACTTAAGAAGCCATGGTCTAGTAGACTGTAAGAGTAATGCCTTCGACCATGCTGCCACCAAAACTGGTCTAAATGTGTAGTTATATACAAAATAAGATTAAAATATTTATAATAAGGCCAATTATTATTATTATTATTATTATTATTATTATTATTATTAGCACCGCGTCTTACTACCCGTTCGGGTTATACGCACTTACGCTAATGTGTAATGGTAGGGTGATTGTGAGATGAAATGGAGGACCTACAGTTTAACGTGGAATCCGAACCACGGTGGAGGCCTGGCATTCCCCACATTCACAAGATGTCTTGTCAGAGGTGAAGGAAGGGTTTGGTAATCAGATAAATCTGTGCCGGGACCGAGGATCGAACCCGGCCACCAGCACAGAAGTCTGACACCTTACCCCTAGACCGCCAGGTCACCAATAAGGTCAATTAAAAACACGTTTATATCTTTGTACGCTTGGAAATTTATCGATTTTTTTTAGCACCACGTCTTACTATCCGTTTGGGTCATAAGCCTATTCAATAATTATGCTAATATGTTAGGTGTGAGGAAAGTTAAATTTAGAGAAAGTGTAAACGCATTTTGTGAGAGGTAAAATGGAAAACTATTTAAGAAACACCCCCCTCAGTACACCCGACCTGGATCGAACCCCTATCTCCCCGTCACCGACATCCAATTTATTGCGAGAGTAACGCCTTAGACAATGTGGCCACCGAAGCTGGTGTTTATCAGTTGATAAACACGATGACATGGAAGAGACCCCGGATAGCTCAGATACAGCGTCGTGTCAGCAACTTGAGCCACCTATCCTTCCAAATATGTGTGTACATTTTATCGAGCAAGTGATCCTACTCATGTCGGCCATTTGTCCCAGGCTGCTCCTTAGTGTCAGTCACTTGTTTGTCCTCCCGTGTTGACCCCTTCGTTGTCAATCAGTTTGCCCGCAATAATTTTTTTCGACGCGTTTTATTACTTGTCCAAACTATATGCATTTTAATCTCGCTAGTGGGGTGTGAATTAGGAAGGTAGAATTTAGAAGAATTTTTCCCAAATTTGTGTGAAGGGGAAGTGGAAAATCCTTTAAGAAAATATCTTCCTTTCATCCGGACATAATTTGATAATTGACCTCGCCACAACTGGCAAACCAGACTACACATTTAGTCCGCTTGACCAATAATTTAATTTACTTTTTTCCTACATAGATACCTTATATTATATATATCATCCAACTATGATTTTATTTGTAAGAAAATAATTTATATTTTTTCTTGATGATAACGTTTTGAGGGGATATGTAATTGAATTTTTCAGCAGTCTATCAAATGAGTCACGAATAGCTGTGTTAAGGGAATATATTTATTAGTAAAAATTTATTCAAACAGGTTCGTTTGATTCTGTAGACAAACACCTTGGAATCGAGCCTGCAAATACTTGTTAGCTCCGGACTTACGGCGTTTTAACCTATCATCGCAGAAACCTGTATTGAAACTATAAGATTACAGCTGGGAGTAGGCTGGGAACAGAAGACATCAATTTTCTTGTGGGGTGAGATAACATATAGTCAGGCAGGATATATACCTCTCAGGGTTTGGTACGCCTGGCACTGCTCTGAGGAACACGGGTTCAAGTTCCGGATTGGCTGCTTGATTGTCACCGAACTCTCGCGCCGGGCATATACAAGTATATTTTCTCTATAAGAGTATCTTAGGAGATGGACGTGAGTTTGTAATCCATTTTAAAAATTATAAGAGGGCTGGAGAAGGCTGAGAATAAAATAGAAAATTATCGTTTAATTTTATAAATAGGAAAATACTTCAAATAATCGAATCCATGGGAAAGAAAAATTATCCGTGAAGGTTTTGCTGATATGGCATACAAGCATACCGAAAACCCCGATTTTGTTTTTATTTTATTTTATTTTTATTTGTTTATTTGTTTGAGGTTTTAACGTGCACTTTCTGAACTGATTGATTATATCAGCACACGAGAATTTCTATGAGCGAGAGCGAGATGGGCTTACCAATTTTATGAGGTATTTTAACATACCTTCAAGGGTTCTTTTACACGCCACAATCGACAGAGAACCGACAGATTTACTTCCCCTCTGAAGGAAGTTGGGCTACGGATTTTTATCACTTAAGAAAAATGTGCAAACCCCAGCTGAGTTTGAACGCATGAACAACGGGTCCTGGAGCTAGCACTTTTCTTTAAGACTACCGAGGTTGACCCGACGTTAGTCACACATTCAACCATCAATATATGTAGTCGATACACGAGTTATTGTTTTATTTGAACTCATTTGGCAATGTTTCTTACGCTAACGTTCTTTGGAGGAATTAAATTGAAATGAAAACTTTAAAACTCGGGATATCTCAATTGCTCCCAGCCCTTTAGTGTAGTTGGAGAATTTTTCGGGTAAACTAAAGGAACATTTTCTCTCATATCTTGATATAAAACGCTCTAGTCAATAGATTGAAGGAAAAGCTATGGACAGCGAACTATACTTGGGGCTATTCCGCCCCTGCCCCCTCCCCACCCATCCGTGCTCTACTAGCCGTCCAGGAGATACACATATTTGCACTAATGGGGTAGGAATGATAAAGGTAGAATTTAGGCGGGGTGGTGAGCCATTAAAGCAAAATCATCCTTATTACATCCGGCTGGGATTCGATCCCCATCATTGGCAAAAGACAAAACTGAATACCTTACAATATAACCACCAGTGTGAGTTCATATTAGTATCATCTACAAGTTTATATTTCTAGGTAGTCAAGTCATGCATTTTTACCGTTACGTTATACCCAACTATTACTAACAAATCAACCTGATAAGTGGGGACATAGAGGGTATTTAAGAGGAACTGAACCAATAAGCTCTTTCGTGGAAAATACCACCCCTAGTGTAACCAGTATCTCTCTCACAGGACCTCCTGAGTTGTCTACCAGTCAAATACGCTGGCTATGCGCTCACTGTGTCTGCCATTTCTATGATATGTTACGAGTTTTAAGAAACTTCAGCAGGTGTGTTTCAACTCTATATTAGTGTTATTCAATTTTATGTTGGTTATATAGGGTGGGGCCAAAACAATTAGACAATTAGTACATTGAAACTTAACACTTTGATTGAAAAGTAAACATTCACTAGCTAAATAAAATCAAACTAATTACATGCTACACTTTTTCACTTTTTGAACATAATGTCAATCAGGTGAGCTCAACCGGATGTCAGGAAAACCTCGGCACGTTGTTTTCATTATTATTACTTAGCACCGCCTCTTACTACCCGTTCGGGTTGAACGCTTAATTACTAATTACGCTAATTGTTTAGGAATTGGGAAAGTTGAATATAGAAGAAGTGAATCCGAATTCGCGTGGGAGGAGAGTGGAAAAACACTTAGGAAAAACCACCCTAGTTCACTTGCGTGAGATTTGAACCTCGATTTCCCCCCCGTTCTCGGCAGTATAGCACAATCTTGAAACCAGCGCGTTAGCTAACTACGTCACTGAGGCCGGTGGCACGCTGTTCCACTTTCCTCAATAGAGATCGTCTGATTGTTTCCATCCCACCCAATATTATCACAGTTACGAAATTGCAAGCCACGGGTTGGAAACTCCCGTGGCATCGTATCTACGATGGATCAGAATTTTAATCGTGCTCGTTTCGAGAACTTTCTCAGAGTGATACATCACTTCAAACTTAGAATGAATGGATGCTATTAAATCTACCCATCCTTATTCCCCTACCACCACCTCACACCCTCTTGTATAGTGACGTTATATGTGTAGTTCTTCTCCCTCGCACGGGGGACTCGCGACCTACATAATTCAGCGGCCGAATACAAACCAAGAGACTCTTGTCTGTGATGGGGTGCAAATGTTTTTACTCGAATTGAAGTAAGCGGTTTGGATTTACCCACGGTCGACGCCGTAGAGTTTCAGTAGTTGATAAACCATACCCGATGTAAACTGATTTGAATCCAAATTGGACGTATTTAAAGTTTCGGCTTTCATGTTAAAACGACAACTGACACATTAGGCCAAATAATGTTTTGGACGTCTCTAGTAGCTAGGCTACACGCGCTACTAACGTCCATGTTTCAAGTTCCTAATTTCAGTTAGGTTGAAATTCGTGTCCTGATAGAGCCGTTTGTTTATAAAGTAAACGTTTAAATATTTCTATTTTTAAATAAGTTCAACACATTTACATAGGGGGAAGAGTTAAGAAACCCGCCTCGGTGGCGAAGTTAGCTAACGCGCTAGTTTCATGTTGAGCTAGACTGCTGAGGATGGGGAGATTGAGGTTCGAATCTTGATCGGGTGAGCTGGGAGAGGTTTTTCCTAAATAGTTTTCCACTCTCCCTCCACGCAAATGTGGGTTCACTTCTTCTAAATTCAACCTTCCCAATTGCTTATCCATTATCGTAATTAGTACTTAGTTGTATAACCCGAATGGATAGTAAGACGTGGTGCTAAATAAATAGAAGAGATGAGAAGTGTAGCTTATAAAAATGCAGCCACGTCAGCGTGGATCAAAGACCACTCGGTCAACGCTGATGGGTTCGAAAACTAAAATAATTAAAAATCAAAGCAGTTAAAAAAAAAGTCACTTGACCCCTTCTTGTCTCAGGCACGTTTAATTAAATGTGCGGGCAAAGTTTCTTCCATAGCATGAAAGGCTTAGGGAAGAGCGGATAAAATGTCGAAGGGGAGGTAAATTTCAATCTAATATCCGACAGGAGAAGAGAAAGGGGAGGGGGATAGAGATCACACACACACAGTTTCCATCGTATGTGGGAAGAAGGGGAAGCTGGGTTTACAAAGCGCACACGTGACCTATATGATCATCTTCTTCATCATTTTTAATTTAATATTACTATCCTTGTGATAAAAGTATCACTGCCAAATTAATGTGTGTGTGTGTGTGTGTGTGTGTACTGCGTCTAATAACCCTTCCGGGATAATCGCATATTCACTCTTAGAGATTAGGAAAGTAGAACTACGTGGAAGAAGAGTGGGAAACCTATTAGGGAGAAACACTCTCAATATACCCGGCCAGTATTTGAACCCCAACCTTCCCACCACTTGAAATCCAGTCTGTTTTGGAGGTGATGCTTTAGACCAGTGGATCCCAACCTTATCCATCATCACAGACCCCCTGAAGTCAATGGTAATCCGCCACAGCCCCCCCCGCCCTTGCTCTCATCTACTACACGAGGTGAAATTACAAGCTTACGCAAGCATTTCTAGTACTCTACGTAACCCATTTCATATTAATTAAAAAAATATGTTTGAGCGAACAATGAGGAAAAAAACAGATGTTTAAGAAAAGTGTGAGTATCGAATATTTTATGATTTGAAAATACAAATAGAAAATAATTTTAAAATCTAGATTTGTTTCGTAGACCTCTAAAGGTCTTTTCACGAACACCAAAAGGACACCCATCTTGGTGGCGTAGTTGGCTAACGGGCTAGTTTCGTGTTGAGTTAGACTGCTGAGGACGGGGATATCGAGGTTTGAATCTCACTCGGGTGAACTGGGGGAGGGTTTTCCTAAATAGTTTTCCACTTTCTCTCCACGCAAATGCGGGTTAGCTTCCTCTATATTCAACCTTCCCTATTCCTATCTCATTAGTTTAATTAGTACTTAAGCGTATAAACCGAACGGGTAGTAATACGCGGTGCTAAGTATTATTATTGTTATTATTATTAACCCAAAAGGACCCCAGGTTGAGAGCCTCTGCTTTAGGCCATTCAACCACCGATGCGTTTAAAGATAAAGTTAAGGTATTGATAAAAATAATAGCTAGAGATAAAAAATTTAAAAATAAATATAAAACATGTGGAATTTTACAGAATTGGAGTTAGAATATCAATTTAAAAAAATCACAATGCTTGTTTGCAGATAAAACAATTAATTATAAGTAAATAAATAGGGCCACATATTACATACAACCCCTATTGGTGGGTACGCGAAATAAATATCAGGCTCCTCTAGTCTAGTTTCTCGTTGACGGGGATATCAGGGTTTGAAAACTGACCGATTGTACTTAAGCTGATTTTCCATCAATGATTTTTTAATACAATTGAAAACTTGAATAAAATGGATGTATTTTCGTAAACGTGGGCATACTTCCTATATATCCTATTTTCCTCAATCCTACCCCATTAGAGTAATTTAAATGCTTACAGCCAGAACGGGTAGTAAGACACAGACCAGTAAAATAGTGTATTACAAACAAATGGGTCAAGTATGTTTGCCATTTACGACAAGCAACATATTTAACGACCAACATTAATAATAATAATAATAATAATAATAATGCTATTTTAATTTAGCTGTATGAATACTATGAATGTATGTGCCCGTCCTTTCAAACACTATTTAATTAAATCCCACTGCTGCTGGAATGAAATTTTACTCAAAAAGAATTTATGATTGAGAAATTATATGAAAGGTCGACCGTAAAATTACATCAAAAGTAGCTGTCTAAAAATAGCGGGACATAGCATTTTATTTTTATTTTTGTGGAGCGTGCAAAAATATTCGCTTACAAAGTTGAGGCTTTCATACTATCCTTACAACTGGGAATGTTTGGTTTAATAATTGAATTAGATGAACTAAGATAATCTTGGTCTAGATCCCAACTATTTAACCACTTTATTTTAAGAACTTTCAATGATCAGCCATCCTCCAAGAATGCATAGCACTACTTTAGCGTAGCTCAGTGGTTTGATATTTGTATTTACTATTGTTTTTATTTGAGGAATTTATCTTAAACCCACTTCAGTGGCCACATGGTCTAAGACGCTATTCTCGCAGTAGACTAGACTGCTAATGATGGGAAGATTGAGGTTCGAATCTCAATCGGGTGAACTAAGGGTGGTTTTACGAGACCATTTTACATTTTTTCCCACAAAAATATAGGTACACTTCCTATAAATATAACCTTCATAATCCCTAAAACCAATATAGTAATTAGTACATAAGCATATAACACAAGCAGGCGGTAAGATGCGGTTCTAAAAGAAAATTATCAAAAACCTTCTAAATATTTAGATAATATCAACATGACGACATGCCTAGTAGCCTACCACATCACTAGCCCTCGTGTCACGATACTTACCAACTGTAGGATATAGCAAGATTATAATTGGTAATAACCTTTTTCCACAAGGCCTGGAATCAAACTAGGGTCTCTTAGATCTATGGTACCACTCTATCAATTATTATTATTATAATTATTATTATTAGCACCACGTCATACTACCCGTTCGGTTTATACACTCTTACGCTAATGTGTAATGGTAGGGTGATTGTGAGATGAAATGAAGGACCTACAGTTTATCGTGGAATCCAAACCACGGTGGAGGCCTGGAATTCCTCACATTCCTCTATCAATTGAGCTATGGATAAAACGAGAGTAGGTTGAACTTTACTTTGATGTATATATCAGAATAGCCTTAATAATTATTGTGGTAATAAGGCACACAAACTGTTCCTGGGTCGATTACCAGCATGGCCAAAAATGCACAATTATTTAAACTGTGGCATCCCCCTATCACGTGGTTAGACTGGCAACAAAGGTACAGGATGTTGGTAATTTTGGCTCCATGCTAGTAATAGTAATAACAATACACTCGACAAACTCAAAAGCACACCATCCTTATTTTACTTTTTTGTATATAACTACGATTTCTGCAAAACCATTTGATATAGAATTGATAAAATGTACAAAAAAGCTAACTTGTTGACAAATAACTTCTATGAAAACTTTCTTGATTGGCAAGAAATTAATTTTTTTTTGATCTAGTTTACTAAAAAGGATGTCAAGATTAAAAAAACACACATATTTTAAATATTGTATATCAAAAGTAAAAATAGTATTTTTTTTTTTACGGAAAATCATCAAAAGATTACATTAAAGATTTCAAGAGTTAAAAAAATGTTTAAAGCAATTAAACGGACAACTGCACGCGCAAATTTCTTTTACGTTTTTTTGACACCAATACGAAGTTCAATCAATCTTTTATATACCTAATCTCAAATTTCACAACTAGCGTTATTAGCCGCCTAGCACTTTATATTTGCTTTAAATATTAATTCTAATTAAATCCTTTAAGTCTTACATCAACCGATCATTCCATCGCTTTTTGGTATAACTGTTGTCTTTTGTACGATTCTATCTCATTAGCGGAGCGTTCTTGTGATCATGTTCAGAAATACAAATGCTCTTTCTAACTTCAAGTCATACAAATCCTTCGTCTTTATCTATTTGACTGAGCTTTTTATTCACTTCCTTTCATTTATATTCTCTATCAAAATAAGTCCTTTGTATTTTGATGTTTTCATCACTGAATATTTAGAGCACCTTTTAGAAAATACAAATACTTTTTACTAATTACTATATTATTATTAGTGTTATTTTAGAGGTATTTATATAAACTATAAAAGTGGCAGAGGCAGATCACATGACTTGACACATGAAAGCATGAAAATAAATCTAATAACTTTTTCTAGCTGCCGCTCTCGTAAGAAGAGTTGGGTAAAGTAACAATATCATAAGTTTTCACTAACCTCAACTAAGCTTCAGCAAAGGAAAAATATTTAGATCATCCACAACTAAAAAAAAGTATAGCATGGATCTTTAAGCTTATGTTTAACCCAGGGGGTATTTTATTTTCCCCAGTTATTTGGGGTATATAACATGCACTTAGTGAACCGACTGATTATCAGCTCATAACTTATACACATAAATTAAATATAGAATAGACACATCAACCGACCTCCGACAGATAATTCATCACTTTGAAAGGTTGAACCCATATTTCACCAATTATAAATCTTTCAACCACGCTGGGAATCGAACCTAGGACCCTTATCTTAGTTAACAGACACACTACCATCAGAGATAAATTGTCGAACCGGGCGTTAATAACGCCTTATAATAGGAGTTGAGAAGAGAAAGTTGTGTTTGAAGAACTGTACCCACATTAGCAAGAAGAAAGGATGGAAAACCTACAGTGAAAAATCTCACACAGAAAAATCCTTTCATTGCTATCTGGTTATATTTGAATCCCTAAATCCCTAAAAACGGCGACCAAGTGGAATACGAGGCGGGAGCCTTAAGCTGCTCAGCCATTACTATTGTTTTAAGCTATCGTGTAAGGCTATAATCGTTGATAAAGTAGTTTCTATTAAGTTTTTGTTTGAATTAACTAGATACAACTTACACCTAGTAGAACCTTTCATTTCAGCTTTCATATATAGTGCTTCCTTCACACAGTAAAAATACCACGGACATTGAATTATATCTTTAGGCAGGTCCAACTTCATATTAGTAATCTAGAAGACATGTTTTTACTAAACAGGCGAGGTCAATTTATTTTACAGTTTCTATATTTGCTTAATTCCTTTATCTAAATTATAAACTAACTAACGTTGTACAAACCTTTTGGCACTGTGCTTTGGGAAAACAACGTGAGTGAATACATGGCTATATTGTAGGAGAATATTAGTTTACCATATGTAGAGAAGTTGTGAATGAGATCGTGGTCTATGGTCTGTCCGAAACAGCATTCCCGTCAAGTTTGCTTTGCTTTGCGTGGTTACAACATGTAAGATGTGTAGGTATAGAGTTTTCTTTACTATATACCCTATTGTTATACGTAAAGTATTGGGATCTGCAGCTGTCACTTTTGATAGAAAGTATCAAAACCTATTTAAACTTCAATGTTATAAAATGTTGACCACTGAGAAATATATTTTTATATAGTGGCCACATTTGGGGCCTCTTACGAATATGGAAAATAAATGCTTGGAGAGCTATGCAATTTGGTGCTGGAGAAGACTTGAAGAGATCAGGTGAATTGTTAGAGTGACAAAGCTCTAAGATAACTGGTTGAGAAACGAATGTTTTAAATGTGATTCTTTGGTGCAGATCAAACTGGATCAAACACATCCTTAGGAGGAATTTTCACCTGCACGACGTCATGTAGTATCTTCCAAATTTCCATGTGTATGGACATTATAAAATGTCTGTAAATAGTAAATAACGTGGAATAATATCAATCATAAACTTACCATCTTATCCTATTTAACGATGTTGTCCCGATCCGCCTATTGATCAATTCGTTCCTACATACGATTCAACATCCGACCATTGTCAGACCTGCCGCGAGACTAAACCAATCACATGTCAATGCATGTAGTTCCCGCCGGGGAGTGGAACCTGGTACCACCGTCTGGAAAGGTGTGAAAGGATGTTCTGGGCGGTTCCAGTCCGAGTAAAGAACATATATATCTGACGTCACGGCTGGCAGCGTCCCACATTATTCCAACTGTATGGTCTCCCCCTTCCCTTCACTAACTATTTATCCTTTCTCTGAGATGTTGAACTGAATAAATACAGCTGGGAGATGATATGGAAGAGCACTCTTCGCGGTGTATTCTTCGTGGACTCTTCTAGTCAAATTTAAATGTAAGACCAAAATTACTTTTCGGCTCTTATACCTCAAAGTTCTTGATTTAGGCCTAAATGTTACTATTATTTTCTTTTAGCTTAGAATTTAAATAAAAATAAATTTAAAGTTAACTATTTTTTGTAATGTCCAGTTTGAGGACTATAAATTTTATTCGTAATTTTCAGTGTTTAGTCTGTTTGACTGGGCTTATTTCTAATGATAAATACATTATAAAAGTAAACCTTATTACTAACTTTGTTGGAGGATCTTAAATCCCATTTTAAGTAGTCATATTCTTTTTTTTTGTTAATGTCCGTTAGACAAACTGAACTATATGTTGAATCTGGCCATGATTATATCTATACAGGGTTCCTGGGACTCACTTTAACGACAACATTAAAGTTATGAATAGTTGTAAATATTTTGATTGGGTCTTCGTTTAAGAAGTTTAAATTCATCTGTAATTAAGTGAATATAAATTCTGCCAGTATGGATTTGTTGGCTTAAACTGTAACTATTTTGTATATATATACTTTTTTTACAAATCAAAATAGCTTATGTAGGTTGATCTTGATTAAATTTTGCCAGTATGACGTAGATGGCCTAGAATGATAACTTTGAACTTAAACGTTGCTGTCTTTTGATGTAAAGTTGAAATAAGATTTGATGAAAATTATGCTGAGGTAGTGTCCCTTTTTGGGAAAATGGCAACTAATCCAAAATGTATAATTAAGGATATATTTTGATAATGTTCCTTTCTAGAAAATTGCATAACTTGGGCAGACGTATATGTTAGAGTTTAATTGATTTTAAAAATATTGTTTTACTGATAACGTAAATATTTAACTTTAACTATGGTGATAAGCTCCTTAAAAGTACTCTGGAAATTTAATAAACATATGAAGCCATTTATCTTGTTTAGTAAAATATTTCCTTTTCTATAAATTGAGTTGTAAAGATTCTCATAAAATACTGTAGCGAGTGAGACCATGCTCGAGCCAGCCCTGAACAATCACCAGGCTTGGGCCACCCCTCATAGCTAGGGGGTGGGGGGCATTCCAACGGGCTGAGTGTAGGGGGAAACCAGAGAGGTGTGACAAAAGACAGTCAGTCGAGCAACGGGTCTTGGAGTGTCAAGACTAAGAGTGCGCGTTTTCACGTTGTAATAGACGGTGCGACAGACTCAAGACATGTGTATATAATAGACCTATTAATAACTAATAAGTCCTTGTAATGTTGTAGTTTAGTAATAAGAGTAGTGAATAAGAACCGTAACACTCTGATAAAAACTTTTACATTGATAAAAGATGTATCTTCAGTGTCAAAAAATTTAAAGCATTTTAATTATTTCTGTTTTAAGATTAGAAACACAGAAAATATGTATTAATTGAAGAAAAACAAAGTTAAAAAATTTAAAGCAAGGCCTCTTTGTAAACAATGCTACCAGTAGTGGTTTTATCATCAGGAGCAAACAGTTACAGGTTGCTGCCAGAACTATCACGGGAATACATAAAATATAGTATTCCATTTGAGAAACACTTGGCATGGAGATCTATGCCTGCCACTTTAAGGGTTTGTCTTTGCGCTCCATTGATGGTCATCGCGGGTATTCTTGGTATCACAACCCATTTCCTGTAATGCAAATTGTCATGAGTCATCTCCATAATAAAGTTTTTAAGACTGTTACCTGTAAGCGGATCTCACTACACAGTTTAGGCGGGCTTAAATTTTGTAGCAAAATGATTGGTGCTCAAATTTTAATTGAATAGCATGGATGTATAAACCAAATAGACAAAGGGAATTAAAAAATTAGACATGGGAAGTGCCTATGAACATGTAAATTCAATAGGCCAATGGTGCTTCAAATTGGTCTAAAATACAGTTGTTAATTTTATAAGACAATTCATTTTTGGAGCTATAATAGCTTGCTCCTGGAAACAAAAAAGAGGTTTGTTTTCCAGAACAAGCATATCGACATAAATTAAAGTGACTAGTTACTGAATATCCTTGACCACGACAAAAATTTAAAGTTATTCAAGGACACCTTGCCTTTATGCTCTGCAAAGATTCCATTGCCAAGTTTTAGCAACATATTGACCAATAAGTCTAGTTTTTGTCCTCGCACTAACAGATGAGCATATTAGTTGACAGGGAAAGTTTCCCAATGCCTGGGCATAGGTAGGATATTTTAATGCAGACATTGACCTTGTCAGCTCTAGTGACTACAAATGACTTATAGAGTTTGTCAGAAGTCTCACGAGAACAATACAGCGATGACGCCTATGAGCACATTGTTTTGCCTGAGATTTATCAATGATCTATTTAGATCTTTAATTGATGTCTTATATGACAATGTACTCTCATTCTATAATATAAGAAATGTTTTTTCAGTAACTTTGATGCAAAACTTTGCTTTGATATGTTTCACGCAATTTGGTCATGAGAAGAATGCAAATGTAATTTAAATGTCACATACATGGTTTTTCCCAACTTTAACATATTAGCGAAACTACATGAATGTTGCATGCAGTGTTCTTCCTATTCTTAGCAAAGTAGCGGATATACCCTATAAAGTCACTGCAAAGGCAACTCATCACTCAAACCTGAGCTTTGCCAAGAATAAATTGTTTAAAAATGTATTTAATTTACATCTGGGAGCATCTTAAAGAATACTCTTCTTCAGGATCTTAAATACTTTATAATATTTTTATGTCTACGGAAACTTGTTCTGTGTTTAATAGATGCTTGCTTATATTAAAAAATTGTAATAATTTGGCCAGTCACTTGTCGTCTCTCTCAAATAATTTCTACAGAATATAAATCTGTGCAAATTATCGGGTAGAAAAAGACTCAAGGCCTTCGTGGTCTTGTCGGGGAGAGACCTTACCATTTGGTTGGTTTGGTCTAACCTGCATTAAAAATATCTTAATTGAAGTGCAAAGTTTCTACCAATTGATATGTTCTGATTCTATGTTCCAAATCACCTGACAAGCTATTCTGTGGTCGAGCCAAGTGAGAGAGGTTCTGTCCCGTGAAAAATACTAATACGATGGAGAACAAATATATGAGTGAGGTAGAAGAGCAACACAAAGTACTTCTCAGGTGTTAGTCATCCTCTAATAAGTCTATCAGTGCTTTGCAAACTAATTAGTAGGTTGTGTGGGTTACATTGTTCACGGCACATAACTTTTCAAATGAAGTTGGACCTTTGACAACATAGAGACACATTTTCAAATAGTAACACACTGTGTTATTCATGTGTACGGTATATATCCGACAGAGGAAATCACCCGTCATTACTCCAAGGGGTTCTTCAACATAAACATCTTTCTTAATTTACCAAGTATCACATGAAGCACTCTCATTCTAAGTAAGAGACTTTACAATCATTCTTTAGTGCACAGTTTGAAGAAGATTGTTAATGGTGTGCCATATGGATTATTAGTGACACGAGTGAGATTACTTGTAGTAAAATATAAACATTGTTCTTTTTAAAGGTGGACAGCTATATGCACCACACCCTGAATAATCTCAACAAAAATTGTTCCCCTCCATTGGTTTACTTGATCTTAAATATAAACATTGTCCATCCTCAAGATCTATAGCTAAATACATAACTCCCTGAATAAGCCCAAATGAAATTGTTCCCTTTCATTGCTTAAGTTAATATTAAATGTTCCTTGAGCAGTGCACCTATTGTTTTACTTAGCTGCATACTTAATTAATTTGATGAAACTGCATGGCTAAACAGCTCCACATCAAAGTAAGAATCGAATGAATGTTTATCTACAATGCTCAAGAACGAATTGTTGTCGAGCACCACTGGCGCAGCCAAGGGGGGGGGGGGAGGTCAGGGTTGACCCCCCCCCCTCCCCCTAGACCTTGCTACCCACTTTCCTCTTCCTCGTCCCTAAAGCTGTTGAAATCATTCATCAGGAACTCTACAAATGAAAACAGACATAATGAGTTTCATGTACATCCATCCAGAGGTGTTATAGACCCATGTGGAAAAATGCCAGTTTGGCCCAGAAGTGGAATTGGCCAGATCTGGGAATGCCAGATTTGCCCCAGATCTGGGTATATCTGGCCAGATATGATCTTTCCACATGGGTAGGATGAAGTTCTCAATGAAGTTTCTATGAAGCCAAGGAAAATTAACATAAGACTCAAGTGAATAATTAGAAAAGTGATTTTGTGAGTTAAGAGTTAGTACAAGTTGCTTATTTGAATTTTAAGAGTTTAGCTCATAAAATAATTTTATAAATCAAATTTCCAAAATACAATTTATTGAAACTTGCATGTTTGTATATTCTAGCAGTATGCATGGATAAACATTTGTTCAAAAAAAAACTTAATAGTAATAATAATTAGAGAAGTATGACAATTTTTATAGATTTTAAATTATTTTGGATATTATTGTATTTCTTTTAATGCATTTGCATTTTGCAGTAATTACATTTTCAAATTTTCCTGCGGGAAAAACCAATGGACCCCGCTTAGTTGGTCAGTGAAACTAACCCCCTACCACAAACGAATCCTGACTGTGCCAGTGCCAAGCTCACTCCATTATCAGGAAGCTGTCTCCTGTATTTGGGATATCCATCATGCCCATAAATGTAACTACTTGAAAGCTATGTGGATAGTTTTTGCTGTATGTACGAATACAATCAATTCAAAAGTCCATACTTGTCGTGCAGCATATGTTTAATTACACTTGCATGCAATTGTAGATCAATGTTTGAATCCAAAATCTCCGAACTTATCACCGAGTATATATCACAATCGATTTTTTTCCCCGAAATCATAACAGTCGCTGTACTTGTAGCAGTCCTCGCTTTTGCCACTCCACAGTGTGTATCAAACAAATGTATTGCCTTTGGCGTCACTGCTCAGTCACTTGAAGGCACAGAAGATTTTTAAATAGCTTATAATGTTTCTAGATATATTAACCATAATATAAAAAAATACAGCATTCAAATACAATAAGTAGTTCTCTAATTATAAACGAACATATAAGTACAGAAACTCCCTTATTAGGATCCGTGAATTTAAAATAACCAACCAAACTAAAATATGATTTCTCTTTGGATTTATTATTGAGATGTATTATGTAATCATTACTCTTTGGATTTGGCGATCAAGTTATACAGATAAAAAATGAATTCTACATTCAATAGGATAATCCACTGTTGATCATGCGTTTAATACAAAATCTTCACAAAAAAAACATACATTTTTTTCAGTTAATTCAATTTATCAATAGCCTAAAACCTTCCAGGTGTAAATTTAATAATATGAAAAAAACTGCATCGCAATGAGTTAAGTGGTTCCAGAGATTTTAGGACACAGACATACAGACCAACACTTTGTTTTTTAAGTAACAGAGAAACTGATAGTAATATGTCTATATACAAAGCTATTATTGGTCCCAATTAAGTCAAATGCTTCATATAATATGGTACAAATGCTTACTGTTAATGTAATTCTTATTAATCATTGAGGTTTAAACACATATTACTATGGTTCAGGAGCAATGATGAATTCTGAGTTAAATGTTATCTTACATTCTAGCACCAAAGAAACATAAGATGGCACATTCAAATAGTAGCTCATTCTTGATTAATTGAGACACTGAAGAATCACCCTTACATGACAATTTTAAATTTTAAAAGCTTGTTGGTTTACAGTAATTGATAAACAAATTTTAAAATTCTTACTGTAATTCGTTACTGATACACCTGCACTATTGTCTGCACTAAATTGAATTTATATTATTATAGTGTACGTATTTAATTAAACTAATACTGGCTTTGTATTTATTAGTAAATTATGAACACTGTTTAATATTTGTTATTGCATTCTTTCCTTTTTCATTTATTGAAAGAGGTAGTTAAAATTCAGAGATCAGGTACTTTGTGATACAATAAATAGTCACTACATAATGTCTATGTAAAGTGAAGAGAAGACATTTAAATATCTGTATTGTCTAATAGCCAATATTGAAGCATATTAATCATAAACTCATTTAGATTGTTTAAACAACAGGTATTTTTTGTATTATAAATTATTTATTTCTCTTGGTTGTGCCTCTCTCTTTGCTAAGCCATTATTGAGATATATATAATGTGTAAGCATGCACATATGTATGCATGTTTACACTTTAATCACTTTTAAGCTATAACAAAACGTAAAGCAACACCTAAAACAACACCAACAAATATAATACCAAGAATAACCCATAGAACTAAGATATGTCCTCTACAGCAACTGAAATTTTTATCTGACTTAAAAGAAGGAGCCTTGGTAGGTAAGGAGGCCAGAGAAGTATTGGGGTCCCTAACAGGAAGTGGCTCTGGCAGAGCTGGACTGTCAGCAGGCATGACGAGAGGTCTTGGTCTCAACATAGGAGGAAGGAGAACTGCCGGCGGGAGCGGCAGTCTTTGGCAAAGAGCCATAGAAGGAGGTGGCATGGTCATAGGCATGGGCATTTGCATCGGCAAGGGCATAGGCATTGGCATTTGCATAGGCATTGGCATTGACATTGGCATTTGCATTGGCAGAGCCACATGATGTACTGGGCATGGTTCTCCATCCCATGTGCTCTGGGCTGACCGAACAGACAAAGTTTGCAATGTCCCAAAATCTGCTACTGCTGCCTCTGGTCCAAATTCTTGCCTGAAACAAAAATATTGGCTTAGTCAAGGTGGCTTGTGTTGTTTTGGCAATGAAAGCAAGGGTGTATCAAACTATTTTTACAAATTTTGTATAATTTTCTAAATGTATGTGACAAGCCCTTAGGGGAGTGCAAATGGTGCAGCCACATAGAGCCATGTGATTTTGGAGGCCCTGCGCTTGCTCAGCTGACAGAGGGGAAATACAAGTTAGGGCTGGAAATTTTTATTTACATGCTTATGTAGTAGGCTCCCTGTGTAGGCAATCTAGCAGCAAATATTGACAGAGTGTAAAAACAAATAAAAATATAATCATGTGGTTTGGTTACTAAACAATTGAAGTGAGTTTTTTTGTCTTAACTCCACTGAACTGCATCTGTCTCTCTGTGTTGGATATGTCTCACGATAACTTTGAACGCTTTAACTGATTTAAGCATAGTTGTTCTTTGTACCTTTATACAGACCAATTTTTTCCAGGAAAAAACTCAAATTAAGGGTTGGGCAGAAATCAACCCTTTTATGTACTAGCAGTAATTATTATTGTGAATGTAGCTTCTAGGGTATTTCCATAATACCTCATATGACTAAAAATTGATATATAGGTGCAAACAACTTTAATAAAATTTAACAAAAATTAAGTTTTTTAATATATACATGCATTTTGTCCAGGGCCCCACGTCTACTAATGGTGACCCTGGTGACAAGAGCATTTGTCCTTATTCAAAATTATTGGTGTAGAAAGTGGGAAAGTTTGTGGGGTTCAACCCCCTTCCCCCTACCCCAAAATATCCCAAAGTTTTAATGTGTATAGTAATATAGTTCTTAAAGACATAATGTGCAACTAATTATCTTTATTTGATTTTGCAGAAAGTTAGTTTTATAATTATTTTGGTTCCTAGTTGAAGATAAAGTTATATTAAATATAAATGAGTACACCTTAATTTTTCTTATTTTGTTCAATAAGTCATAACCGATCTCACTTAGAGAGACACATAGCATCCTAAGGTTTCATTTTATAAATTTATTTGAGGTATCTGACGTGCATTTTCCGAACCAAGTGATAAGATCAGCACACTACTTTGTTACTATCTTAAAACTTTAAACGACACAACATCCCCGTCTATTGGCTTATCAGGTTATAAGAAGAAACAAATGTTTCACTAAAAATAAAAGTTCCACGGTGTCAGGAATAGAACCTAGTTTCCCTAAATCAGTATAAAAACATGCTATCGATTGAGCTAAGCTGTCACACTATCTGTATGTTGAATAAATCTGTAAATCGTACTATTGTAGGATTCTTGGTTTAGAAAGCATTTATAATAATCATATTAATAATAAGGTAACCAATAATTATTTTAGGAGTATGAGATTTTAACATATAAGTAGTAATGCAGCCTACAAAATACATCATTTATTTGTTCTTGAAATTAACTTGGAAGGAGTAATAACTGTTGGCTTACTGCAAAACATAAATGTTTAGAAGATGTATGAATGTTAACTGCATTATAAACTGTCAGTATTTTGCTAGTTCATGACTTGAAGGGAATAATGTGTTCCAACCCTCCATTTAGACAAGCGCCATTTAACTATTTTACTCTATACGCGGACATTCACGGCCAGCCAGCACACACAGAACAAACTATTTATTAATATGGTTGAGTGACAGGAAATCTTCCCTGTTTCTTAGGTAACCTTTATATATTCAATCTTAAATCAATAGATAGGACAAGGAAAGAGTGTTTAAAGCAATTTTTGAGGTAGGTTTTTTGTTTTGTTTTTTAGCACCGCATCTTACTACCCGTTTTGGTAATACACCTAAGTACTAGTTCCTCTAATGGGTTAGGAATCGGAAAGGTTGAAGTTAGAGGAAGGGAACCCGCATTTACGTGGAGGAAGAGTGTAAAACCGCTTAGGAAAAACTACCCGAGTTCACCCGAGCGATATTAGAAACTCGATCTCCACATCCTTGTCGGTCGAGCTAAACAGTAAACTAGCGCGTTAACTAACCACGCCACCGGGGCGGGTCTGAGAGTTGTTTATAATCTCAGTGTGGTAAGAACATTGTTGAATGATCTTAAAAAAGAAAGCCCCGAGTCAATAATAGATTATAGACCAGTGTGATATCTTCTCTAAGCACTCACAAAATAAAATATTTAATAACTTATATTAAACAAAATTACAAAGTAAAATAAATATTCTTGTAAATATGGTAAATAATGTATATTATACTGCTTCGGTATTAATGCGAACAAAAAAAAATTCTTATATGGTCCATTTTCAGTGATGGATGAAGCAGGGTTCTAGTCCTGGCCGGGAATATTGAGAAACGTTTTCCTAAACTGTTTCCCAACTTCCTGCCAAGCAAATGTGGTTACATCACCTTTAACTTGTATTTTTTTAATCACTATCCCCCTGTAATTAGTAGTAAATATGGTTGAAATAGGTAATATTATGTTACCTATAAATATTCTCCTATAGTTCACTCTGGATTTTATTATTCCCTTCACGGAAGAACGGAATTTCACCTTCCAGCCGATCCACAAAATCCATTATAGTTAGGCCTGTCAGTAATTCCAGGGACTCACAGCAAAACACCTGATTAAACTAATGTTAAAACCTGCTTGGATAGCGTAGTTGGAAAAAAAATTACACTGCAATCGCTTATGTGGTTATAAATATCCTAGATTAAATACACACAACATCAATCCGAAACTTTAACAGGGACTCGAACCCCAAAACCTAAGTCTATCATACTACAATTTCCCCGGGTGATATCCTACAGGATAGAATTAACTACGGAATCAGTTGTTGAGAAATATCCGGCCGGTCCTTCACAAAACATGATTAAATCATGCTAAAACTTGCTTGGATAAATATTCTACAAAAAAAAAACTACATTTAGATCGGTTAAGTGGTTCCATAGATATATACAAATATCCAGCTAGCACATCATCGGGGCTCACATCAAACCGTGCGATTATAATTATTATTCCAAAAAATGCCTGGATAAATACCCTACAGAATTATCAAAACTACACCACATCCATTGTGTGGTTTCATAGATATAGACAAATATCCGGCTGGCACTTCACCAGGACTTACACAAATACACCCAATTATAATTACTATACTAAAAAATGCCTGGATAAATACACTAAAGAATAATAAAAACTACCCCACAGTAATT
>CABFOV010001925.1:0-19974 GCA_902141375.1 Timema poppense
TCTCATTCTCATTTCCATGGATATAAAGTGGGAAAATATTTAGGGAAATAAACTAGGTACACTCGAACCCCAAACAGAAAAATTAGGGCCTAGCAATCTTGACATTTAGAACGTGTGACTAATTTTGATGGGAAATACCTGTCAATTATCTATTATTTTGTTATTGAATCCTGTCAAATATTATTTTGAAAAAATACGGATTATTATAAAATGAAAGAGGCATTTTTCGGTGACCTGGTGGTCTAGGGGTAAGGTGTCAGTCTTCTATGCTGGTGGTCGGGGTTCAAACCTCGGTCCCGGCAAAAATTTATCTGATTACCTAACCCTTTCTTCACCTCTGACAATGCATCTTGTGAATGTGGGGAATGCCGGGCCACCACCGTGGTTCGGATTCCACGTTAAACTGTAGGCCTCCATTTCATCTCACAATCACCCTACCATTACATATTAGTGTAAGTACGTATAACCCGAACGAGTAGTAAGACGTGATGCTAATAATAATAAAGAGGCATTTAACACTATAGATGCACCGTTGCCCTTAATCATTTCTAAAACTATAGATGCTTTGCCAGATATGTTTATGATCCTGCCCTAATAATAATGCAATAAGGACCCACATCCAATTTTTTTGATGGATTCGCACAAACAGTTTTCAAGGGTCGTGATTTTATTGTAATGATATTTAGTTTATTAATTGATGTAATATTTTAATATCAATATATTTCTTATAGTTGTTTTCATGAGCTATACTTAGTTATTAGTCTTAAGATATTTAAAAAATAATTTTACTTAATTATACCGAAATGCTTTTCTACTTCTCCTCAGATGCCAATAATTATTTATAAACCCAATATACGTGATGAATTAACACAAGTGAAACTCATCATTAGCGACATGATACGTGTTTTTACAAACTTTTACTTAGCTTATTAAGATAACTTCAAAAATCTATTTAAAGTTCATGTTAGAATTTTAGAATGTATAATACATACATAAAAAAATGTAAATACTACCGAAAAAATGACTACTTGGCATTTAAATTTGAACTATGGTCACTTTTATTAAAATTGAATTAATAAATACCAAACCTGCTTCGGTGGCCAAATGCTCTAAACCGTAATTCTCACAATAGACTATTATACTGCCGATGACAGGGAGACCAGTGTTCGAAACTTGGTCGGTTTTACTGAGGGTGAAGGTTTGGGGAGGGGGGGAGTGTGTCTTAAATGGTTATAACCTCTAATTCCACGCATATAGGGGCAGACTTCCTCTAGTTTCAAATCACCTAATCTTTCACTCATTAGCGAAATGAGTACATACGCAGATAACCTTACGTTTATCTCAGCCGTAAATAATGACTACTTTTTCCCATTCCAACTATTTACTACAAGTCGCCAGAGTTAAGTATTATTTAACTTACCCACTATATATTATAGCATAACTTAGTCTTGTATAAACTTAATATCTGTTTTAAACACCCTTGATAACTTTACATAGTTATACACACATAAACAGATACCTATTATTAAATTATAGCTACTTACCCTATTACATTAAAAATACAAAACTCTCTACTTCAATATACCATCCATATAATTTAAATTTGACATAATTTATTAGTATTTTTAAAAACAAAGACTATTTTTATAATTTTTATACCAAAATACAACTTTATTGACGAGATCCAGTCAATTTATTTATCCTAAATCATCATTAATCCACACCGACTATCAACTTGCATAATGTCAAACCTCAAACACATGAATTCGTGGGGAAAAGAAGTGAGTTAACGTAATAATCTCTTTACTACCCTTTCACTTAGTGGTTGGCTGAGAAGCATTCATCTGTTGAAAGTGTAATCAACACACAGGTTGAGGAGAAGAGGGAGATGGGAGGGGGTGGGTTGTTGAGGTGGGGTGGGGGTTCAGCGAGGGGTGCTTTTATTTGCGTAGACCACTGGTCTCAGTTTCTATGTTTGGAGGAATGTTTACACTCCTTGTAGTAGTAGCTTTATTTCGGTTTCGTTATTAATTACCTAACTCTCTACTATTAGCTCTACTTTTCTTTATATTGTCTTTTTTTTGTCTCTATTGACATGATATATTACTAGCTATATTTCAATTTTAAGAATTTATGGTCGTGTGACCTTAGTGCCTATCCCTCAATAAATAATATAAAAATATAAGATATATCATATAGTAAACTATAAACTATGATATTTTTATATATTCTAGATATAATAAATAAAATATAAAAATGTTATAATATGTTATGGATAAAGGCGTACTTCTAAGAGTTTGAACTGACAATATAAAATAGAATTTAAGTAATAACATATAACATAAGTTATGTAATATTTGAAATTCACTTTTTAAAATCGGCAAAATATACAAGTTTATTTTAAATACGCTTAAATACGCCTTCTTGGAGACTTTGAAGCTATTTTGTGAATCAGGTTACATCTTAACCTGACACAAATAACCAGTCTAAGCACTATCACACTTAAATGTACGAAATGGAAGAAAATGAGCAGTTCATGCCGCGAGGCTTATTGTTTATCTGCTGATAACACTTGCCCTCTTCCTCTGACGAGCTTACACAGTCTTTTTATTATTTTCACTCTGGAAGCATTTACCTGCGTTTTAAAATTATTTTCTTCTGGTTATTTATTATAGATAGAAATATGCTTCCATTAATTTTTTTAATCTTCATACTGGCAAGAAGATTCCTAACGGTAATTTTCGAGACTAAGCCAAAAAGCGGAAGTTGTAAGTAGCTTATAAAAAAATACATTTACAAAGTAAATACTTCAAGATAAAGATGATAATTTTGTAACATTGTAGGACTATTTTTAGAATTATTTAAAGAATTTATGGTTTTTGTTTCAATGTTATATCTTTAAAACTCGCTGAATACAACGTAAACTCGCTAACATAAGGAATCCTGTCCTGACCTACTGTGACGTCACAGTAATGTAGTTGGAGTGATAACTTCCAAAGACAACATGTTTGATGAACGCCAAATTCCTTGTACAGTACATCTGCTTTGAAAACCAAGGGAAGATTTAATTAATCACAACCGACATTTGAATTCAAGTCTCTCAAATAAACATGCTCAGCTCCTGATGTAGAGAGATAATTTAATATTTTAGACAACGCATAAGACCTAAAACTTTAAACATTTAGTTTCAATAATATAATTTTAGATCTACTATCAAAATAGAGTAAATTGTTTGGTTTCTGTACGTTCTGGACTTTTGTATTTTCTTAAAGGATTTTGAAAATTAAACTGCCATAGCCCTCATAAAACGGCGTAAAAGAGAGCGTCTGCTATAATATATTAGGTCAGCTATTAACGGCGAATGCTGTGCAGCTAACTGGCTTTTCTTAATTAAAGTTGGTTGGTTAATCTTCTCAAATACTTGTTCCTCTATTATTATTCAAGTTTAATGTTAATCGAATGTTTATTTGACAGTTTTATATAAATATTAGTGTGTTATAAAGAGAATTTAAGATAGAATTTTAAATTTTGATTAGGTTTTTTTTATTAAAATTTATGCTCGAAGAAATCAAATGAAGAGCTTTTTTTAAAAGCAAAGGAAAGCTTTGCTCGTGGTTAGGCCGGGAAAAGCCGGGTAATTCTGCTAGTATCTATAAATTAAAAGCTCTCTTCTCAATCCGTTCGGAAAATGGTTTCTATACAATTTTAAGTTATAGCTTAGGCACTTAAAATAATAACAATAGAATATGTTTTAAGATATGGTAGTTTATTTAGACATTTAAAATGTTAGTAGTTGTTTATTACATAAGTTAGAACCAATTATTAGAATGTGTAAGTGCTTTTCCACGGCCCAGCGTCATATTCAATCCTAAACTATACGCAAGGAAAATTAAAATAAGTATTTTATCCAATCTTGTCTGTGAAATTAAATAAAACGTTTACCACGCAATATAGGTTCATAAATATTTTCTCTCAAATCATTAATTGAATCTACACTGATCTACATAAACAATATACAGGATGTCATTTCTAAACATGCTTTTGTATCGATAGTTTTTGAAATACTTATCTACTAGTGCCAGTATTCTGGTGGTCTAAACGTAAAACTCATTTATTCTGGTTTGTCGATTACTGGGAGGGGAAAAAATAAACTTATTTGAAAAAAATATATATTACTTTATAAATATGCTGTATTATGAATACAAATAAAAATTATTTCAATAAATAATACAATCCATGAATACAAATTATGACGTTAAGTGAAATATTTATACCTAGCTTGTTACTTTATTTTATTTCCATAACTCAAATTTCACTCGAAAGGCTTTTGTGGATAACACTACAAAACCAAGAAAGAAAAGCCTCCTTTTCACTCTTGGCTCCGCCTGCAAGGCTTCTAGCTAGGCAATAACTTATACCTGGTTTCATACCGCACTAGTGTGTATTTCACCAAGGGGTCCGGATATTGCTTAGCGGCACATGTGGAAAATAGGCCAATTAAGGCGCCTAATATTGGTCATTATAGAGCTTAGCTCAAAACCCCAATAAAGGTGTAGGGTGGTACTAGCGGAAGAAAACTAAGATTTTTTTTTTACTCTTACACTCGTTAAATAAATTGTTCTTTGGGAAAAGATACATGATAAAGTGAAGGTTCGATAAGGTTGGGTTTTTTCTCTTGTTCTTTTTTATAGCTCATAAAATTTCAAATATGCATTTTTAATCAATTTTAAAAGGCTGATGCTTTAAACTGCATATAGAGAGATAAAAAGTAAAGTTATCTTAATAACTAAGTTTGGAGTATGAAATTTTATAATTTAATAATAGTATCAAATTATTTCTTCTAAACATCTGATACTTTATTACACTGTTAAAAATTTAATCAAATTTAGCCTAATAAAATCAATATAGAACCTATATCAGCAATTTATTGATTTTATTTTAAAATATTATACAGTTAAAATTTGTTATATTAATAAAAGGTATGATTAAAAAATTGTTGTTTGAAAAAAAAAAATGCGATACATCTGAAACATTAAAAAAAATAAGGAAACTAAATCATTTTTTCCCAGTCTTAAACATAATCTTATCAAACATTAACTTATCTTACGTGACAAAGGCTCAAGAAATCTTAAATACTCCCAATATTTTGAAAGTTGCGTATAATGTTTTAAATTGTGAGATTATATTAAAATGAAAAACCTGTGATATTATAATACATTTTAAATAATATTAACAGGAAGGTTTATATATATGTATAAATATATGTATATGTATGTATACATATATATGTATATCTGTATACATATATATAAATATATGTATATATACATATACATATATATAAAACCGTCTTCTATAGCCCAATTTTCTTACGAATGGACATATTTGACAGCCAGAAAAGTTTCTAGATCAACTTTCACGTATTCACAGGATCAAGTCATCTGATATGCAGCTGCCACTTTTAATGGATATTATCTTTATTATTATTATTATTATTATAAGTATTTAACGTGCACTCTACAAAGCATCAGATTATTTAAGTACACGAATAATTTGGATCTAGAACAGAAACAGCATCCAGCCCCCAGCTGTTAATTTATCTCTACGAAAGAGGAAACTCGAGTTTAATCAATGATAAATTTTTCATCCATGCCGGGAATTGACACCAAGACCCTTGTCTCAGCAAGCAGACATGCTAGCGACTGAGCCAAGATAACGAGCATAGATATTATCAATAACTTTTTTTTAAATAGCACCAATAATTTATTAAAATATCAGCAATGTTAAGCGCAAAAATTGAGTTTGTATTTTTTTACAACCTTGGATTCTAAAATCAAGGTACAGCTAAGCATGCCCAACAATAAAATGTTTAAAAAAATCACTATCACATTTGGAGTAACACAAACAACCGCTTCAGTGGCCTAACGGTCTAAGACCTCACTCTCCTGTTAGATTGGCTTGCTGATGACGGGGAGATTGAGGTTCGAATCTCGGTCAGGCCTACTGAGGGTGGCTTTTCCTAAATGTTGTCCCATTCCCCTTCCATGCAAATGCTGGTAGACTATCTCTTAAATGCTTCCATCCTTAATCCTATTAATTTTTATTAGTTATCACATGTACATTACGTATAACCTAAACAGTTAGTAAAATGTAATGATAAAAAAAAAAAAAGAATGCATCAGTATATTCTTGTCTGGTTTACAAGTGATGATAAGATTGATGTTCGAATCTAGGCTGGGTGGGCTGATATTGTTTTTCATAAATGGTGTTTCACTCCATCTTCCTCATACCTACCCCGTTATTATTGTAAACATGTGGTTAGCTTGAACGAGCGCTGTTATTCAAATAACGGATTTTTTTAAAAACAAAACAAATTCCGTGTTTATCATTTTAGACTAACATAAATGTTTATCAGACAAAACAAATATGTATTATAAGGTTATTATAAAACATAAACAGTACTTGTTTCTTTAAGTGTATCCATTTATTTTTAATTTGATTATTTATGTTAATGGTACTGAATAAATACTAGACTTTTGTGAAAAAGAAGGATGATAACGTTTGTGAGTAGATTTTTAATTTAATTAATTTAATTTAAATATCAGAAGTTTTGTAAGGATTGATTCCTACAGGTTACACACATAGTATAATTGAAAAGAACAGATAGAAAAACAAGAGTTAAGATAGCAATGGTTTTACAATAATTTAGTCGAAACGAGTAAGGATTTTGATCCAATCAGTTAGCCTTGCGACAAGAGACTGTGGCTACTAGGGCTGCGTAGTCGCCAGGCCACAGGTAGAAGTTTTTCTATAAAGCAGAAAAATTCAATAATTACTAATAGAAAAATATATGACAAGGTATAAATGTAACTTTAAACCAGGCTGTGCTTGATGGGGCCTTCAACATATTGTCCATTAAACACTTTGGATAACCAGCTGTTGATAACAGCAGTTGATGGCTAAGAAACAGGTGTCATCAAAAGTACTATGGCTGGGCACATTCCCCTTTGGTACATTCAGGGCATTCAATAGTACACAAAATTCTAAAGGCAAGAGCTTTAAGAACAACACAAAAAACAGAAATCAATCGAAAGGTAAGAGTGAAAGAGTATTATTTGCGGGGACCCCATTATGACTCTAGTGCAGTTCCCTGGGTTGCGCACCGAAACTAATACTGCACGTGAAGCGTGATTACTTGACCAATCTTAAACACTGATATCTATCAGCTGAATTGTAATAAGGTAAACAAAACAGACAACCTGGGGGTAGCCATCCATAAACTGAACTGATGCTAACGCCGTACAAGGCGTCATGACAAATTCTGATTCAAAAATATATTAAAGGAGCTAGTGGAATATTATAAGTCCCTAATTAAGACATTATAACTTTCTACGCCGGAGGCATATATATATCAACAGAGACTACAGTACTGAATTATAATATTTGAAAAACAAGTAATAAAGGGACTAGTCCCGCATTCTAAAGGACACAACATTTAATCAATAAATTAAAGCTTGAGTTATCAAGTCAACAAGACTTGAAAATGATTAACGGTCAACTAGACCTACTATCTATTTGAAAGAAAATCGTATCCGACAATATACAAAAACTAAAAGGGTGCAATCAGAAATAACTCATCTTTATAAAAAAAATCTAAGTCATAAGGACTCGTCGATTACTGTAGAATACTTAATACATCGAAGTCTGTGGTTCCATCCATAGCTGCGGTGAATCACCACGGCCTTAACTTCATAGTCGGTTATTGAAAATTGTCATCCTGTCTAAGGTGGCGGTGCATCCAACGCCTCCATCTTCATAGTCGACGTGACGAACCTGGAGTCCTTCCTTCAATGCAGAGATACAGTAAATGGCTATATGGTGTGCTGGGATTCTGCCCCTTATATAGTTTCCAACCTGATAAGAATGGAAGAAAGCAGAAAGGATGATAAACACAAGAACATAGAAAGGAGAACTACGGACGAAGGTGGGCAGAAAGATAGAATTAACAAGAAAAATTCACTCACAGAGAAGCGGTAGGAATAAGCTTCCTTGGTTTACCACCAGGGTCGTTGATGAGGAGATATTTGCGTCGATACTCACACGCACTTCTTCTCTTTAACAGATCTAGTTAAGATAGCACGTGGTGCGGCCATCATTGAATAGTTTTATTGAGCTTCATATGTGGGAGAATCGAATCAGCAGACATCCTGAAGATGTGAGTATTCACCAAGGCATATTATATGGAAATATATCTGTTTTAATTATGTTATTCAGAATCCATTATTATTTTAATAATAATTGGTGATATAGATGTAGTTTACTATTTTTTTCATGTTAACCGCATGGCAATTATGTTATTCAGGATCCATTATTATTTTAATAATAATTGGTGATATAGTTGTAGTTTACTATTTTTTTCATGTTAACCGCATGGCAAGTGTAAGTAAACATTTTTGACATTATCAAATGAGAAAAGCAATGCGTTAAAGTATTTTATTCATAACTATATTAATATTAATCCTCTTCTTTATATCTACTCCCGTATTTAACAAAAGCCAGTATTTTTGACCAACCACGTGTTTGAATGTTTGAAGGTAGGGAGAAACGTACATTTATTAGACTGCATCTTCAGAGTAGACTCAATTAAATATGTGAATATAGTTTATTTCTTGCATAAATTAATGAATTATAGAATTTTTTAATTGTAGATGTTTAATCTAACTGATTGATATGCTACAGTTTAATCATATTTAATGATTCATACCATATCTTATTGATAGCATTTTTTTAGCACAGTATCTTACTACCCAATCGAATTATACGCCTATATACTAATTACACTAATGGGTTAGGGATTAGGAATGTTTAATTTAGAGAAAGTACACCCGCATTTGCGTAGAGGGAGAGAGGTAGATTATTTAGGAAAATCTATCTGATTGCACCCGACCTGGATCGAACCCCAATCTCCCCGTCTTCGGCAGTCTAGCCTAACACGAGAGTAGTCGTTAGACCATGTGGCCACCGAAGCGGGTGATAACATGTTAACATACTAAAAGTAGAACATATATTCCTCTTACTATGGTAAATACGTTATGTTGTATAAACGTTATTTTGCTTACAATAACTAGTTAACAAATAGTGAATATTTAAACAAAGTGGGTGAGGCTAGTCCTCTAAATCTTTGCCATTCTACCTTATCTTACCTCTGCTTTCCTGAATTATGGAGGGATTCGTTTCTGAGGTGGGGACACCATTAAGGCGAATTCCACTATCCCCAGATGGTAAGATATACGTGAGAATGATGATCGTGAAAAGCAGAGGGGACCTACAGTTTAACGTGGGCTCCGAACTACGGTGGAGGTTTGGCATTCCACACAGTCATAAATAATGAAAGCATATATTTTATCAGAGGTGAAGGAAGGGTTTGGTAATCAGATAACTCTGTTCTGGGACCGGGACTTGAACCTTGGACCTCTGACAGAGAAGTTTGACACCTTATGCTTAGGCCACTAGGTTTGTTAAACAAAACATTTGAAACTTAATAAGATATAAATAAAATAAAAATTATATATTACAATGAATATATGTTATTTTGAAATTATTATCCCTTGGTAATAGATTAATAAAAATAATACCCACCTCGGTGGCGTAGTTGGCTAACACACTTGTCGTGTTGAGCTTGACTGCTGAGAACGGGGAGATCGAGGTTCGAATCTCAGTCGGGTGAACTGGGGTGGGGGGGGGTTCCTAAATGGGTTTCCACTCTCCCTCCACGCAAATGCGGATTCACTTCCTCTAATTCAACTTTCCTAATTCCTAATCCATTAGAGTAGATAGTACTTAAAGCGTATAGCTTGAATGGGTAGTAAGACACGGTGCTAAATATTATTTTTAATAAAAATAATCATTACAATATAAAAATGTTTCTAGTAATATCCAATACGCCATGAATGACTAAGTGATATTTTAGTGCTATATTATAAAGGCATAATCAATCAGTTACCAAATATACTTCTGCAAATTTGTATAGATTATTTATGCAACTAAATGCTTAGTGCGTTTAATTAAAAGTTGTGACCCACTGCATTAAAGTTTAAAAATAGCTTGGATTTTAATTAAAATAATTAGAGTGATAATTTTTTTTACAAGCCTCTCACACAGTTAGTTTGGGTCATTAAAATATAATAAGGTTGAACATTCATAAGTAATGTTAGCTCCCAAAAAATTTTATACAGCTAGCGATCATGTTTTATATCAACAAGTTCCCAATAATAATAATAATAATAATAAACAGCATGAAAGAAAGTTTGGGTCGAAGAAGTTTTCTAGGATCAGTAGATAAAAATGGAGGGAAAGAGAAAGATGGCTATACATAGAGATGTAAAGAGTTTGGGTAAGGGGAGAGAAATGTGAGCTACTTCCTGTTCCAAAACAAGCCATCAGCAAACTTTGAGAGCATGTAATATTTAAGACCTGCCTATACACTAACTTGAACCTCAAGACATGAAATAAAAGATTAAAGAGGAAGACTCCTAGACTTTTAGCCGAATAAGGTATAGCGATTATTTTTAGAGCTCACAGCCAAATTGAAGGAGAAAATCACCAATTTGCAGTATTTACTATAGGAAAGGAAGTTATAAAAAATCAAAACCACTAAAGATCCTTAAAAATCTTACTATTGAGACCAAATTAAAATGCATGCATACATACATACATACATACATATATATAACTAAATACATACATAATTAAATACATAAATACATATATACACATAAATAATGACACCCTTACCTTATTGGGTAGGCAAGAAATTGTGCATCTCAAATTACAACTCCGTACTTAATCCATACTCACTAACTTTCTCCACCCTTCCTTATCTCTGCATACTCCCTTCGCTTCAACAACAGCCATTCACCGATTCATACATGCTCTTTTATTTTTAACACTATTATTGTTTCTGTTTTTCACACATCCGTCTACAATATTTAGCCATGTTTTACATGTCCTACCTCTTCCTTTTTTATCTACACACTCTACCTTCATATATTTGCTTCGTCACTCGATCGACTCTAATCCTTTAAACATGCCCAAACCAACGTAAGACGATTTTTTTACATTGACTTATTGGATTCCCTTTCAAACCACGCTCTTTCAATACCCATTCGTTACTGATTCTATCCGTACGAGATTTTTCCACATACATTTCTTAGATATCTCATTCCAACCGCATTCACCTTGCTCTTGTGTTTCTCTTGACAAACACACGCTTCACATCCATAAAACAATGTTGGCGTTAGTACACTTTTAATTTCTGTCGTCTCTGCCTCTTTCGATACTACTTCAGTCTTTGCATTAGTCCACATACATCCGGCTAATTTCTGAGATGCATAAGATGCATTCATCCATCGGTCTATTTCACCATCCATCCTTCCAATTTGACAGAACATTTCAGCCAGATACACAAAATCATTCAATTGTGCTAATAGTTTTCCATTTATACTAAGCTGACAATCCTTTCCTTATACGTTCCTATCAATTATTTAAACTTATAAATGCGGTAGATATATAATGTGCAATTACAGTGTAAAATAACGTCTCTGTTCGTAGAAATGGGTAGAGGTGTGTCAGGGGACGTAACAGGTTTTAAATTAGTTTTTTTTAAAGATAAAAATCTACATGTATCATGTAAAATAGTCCCCAGATACCAATTTTAATAGACAGCCAGATATAGAGACAAACAGATTATTGAAAAAAAACCTTTATTTTACTCTAGTACCCGTCTATGTGAAAATAATAATAATATTTAGCACCGCGTCTTACTACCCGTTCGGGTTATACGCTTTAAGTACTAATTACTCTAATAGATTGGGAATTGGGAAGGTTGAATTAGAGGAAGTGAACCCGCATTTGCGTGGATGGAGAGTGGAAAACCATTAAAGAAAAAAACCTCCAGTTCACCCGACCGAGATTCGAGCCTCGATCTCCCCGTCCTCAGCAGTCGAGCTCAATATGTGAAAATAATTCCTTCTAGAAAACAATTAACATAAATTCCTTCCTCTACCATAACTGGTCCAGGTGAGAGCATCTAAGTAAGTCAGTTACTCATTTATCTGTCATATCTTGAAAATATCAGAACTTGTTTAACTTATCTATAGAAGAAACAAAACTATTGTTAAACCTTTAACCCAATAAGTTAAACTAATTTTAAGAATAATTTAAAGTTTAAAAATCGTATCACGAGTATTACAGAATACAATCTAATCTTAATATTTTTTCCCTGCTCTGTACGGTGCGAAATTCTTAGCTTAATTTGGGACGTAATTTTATCAATTACTAACATGTTGTTTACTTAATAGGTACTAAAAACAAACTTGGCATTGTTTTTGGCCAAATCTTTTTTTTTTATTTTTAAAGTGGACCGGACCCATCCTTAGGAGGAAATATCTTATGCACGACATCATAGAAGGAAAGGTTGAAGAAAAGCGGAACTTAGGAAGAAGGAGGATTAAAATATTAGATGACTTGAAGGAAAGTAAAATTCATGAGGGGGTTTGGGGTGAAAGGCAGAGGACAAGGCGCTTCGGTAGTCTAAGTTCATTGACAAAAGGAATGGACAAGACAGAATATCCAATAATGATAATTAATTCACAACTACCCAAATTTGTTTAGCGTGTCATTAATTTTAATAATTACAGTCTAATTATAATAGGAAGGCTCATTTAGAATGATATACAAACACATTTTTAGCGGTTTCCTAGATAACATTTTACTATGTTATTAATGTGATTTTGTAGGTTTTTATAATATATATGTATATATACTATATATATATATATTTATAGTATATATACTATAAATATATATAGTATATATAAATACTATATATACTATATATAATATATATATGATATATATATATATATATATATATTTAGAGTATATATACTATAAATATATACTATAAATACCTACAAAATCACATTAATAACATAGTAAAATGTTATCTATGAAACCGCTAAAAATGTGTTTGTATATCATTCTAAATGAGCCTTCCTATTAAAATTAGACTGTAATTATTAAAATTAATGACACGCTAAACAAATTTGGGTAGTTGTGAATTAATTATCATTATTGGATATTCTGTCTTGTCCATTCCTTTTGTCAATGAACTTAGACTACCGAAGCGCCTTGTCCTCTGCCTTTCACCCCAAACCCCCTCATGAATTTTACTTTCCTTCAAGTCATCTAATATTTTAATTCTCCTTCTTCTTAAGTTCCGCTTTTCTTCAACCTTTCCTTCTATGATGTCGTGCATAAGACAGTTCCTCATAAGGATGGATCCAGTACACTTTACAAATAATATATATATATATATATAAATTAACAAGCACATACCACAAAAATTAATGCCGTATGAATAAGTAAGAGTATAATAAGTAACTTCTCTGGCTGTCAGATAACGTTATTCCTATTAAGTTTGACCTGTATATAAGTTTAGTATGCCTTGTTTAGTGCCACATATATTGTGTGTGTGTTACTCATTTAATTATTGTTATTTGAGTGAACTTGAAACATAAAAAGCTAGTGTGGCTGAATTCTCTTCGTAAGTTTAATTAGCCTCCAAAAAGAAAATGTAGAGAAAATTCGAATCAAAAAAACAAAATTTTAATAATGGTTCCGAAGTAAATGTCCAGAATAAGAGTAACAGAATGGCGAGTTGGACGATAAAGAACTTTTTGGCAATAGTGTGAGGAGGAGGAGAAGAAAGAGGAGCTAAGGAAATTGGGGAGGGGTAGGGTGGAGTCCAATGCCAGTGTCTTGTTCTAAAACTCATTACAAGTGCCTGTGCAGCCGCGCACCGCTGACAAATGACGTAGAAAATGTTGAAAAATAAATTAGAGATCCTGAATTGTTAGTGAACAAAAACAAGCTAGCTGAATAATAGAAAAAAAAACTTTATCATTGTAAAAAGTGTAAACTGAGTAGCACTGTCAAATTATTGTTTGTTTTTGTTATTAATCAAAAATATATCTTTGCATATTTTTTACTTAACGCACAGTAAAAGAATTAACGAAATATGAATTTACTGTTTCATTTTTAGGAGTATGCATATATTGCGGAAAAAATAACTCATAAATTATAAATTTATAATATATTCTAAAATAGTTTTAAATACATTCTCATTAGCATTTACTGTGAAGACCATAGAAAAAATATAAATAATACTTTGTCTTAAGAAGTCGTTATTTTTACCGTGTTGCCTACTTGGAAATTTCGAAGATATTTTGTGTAGAAGGTTGCATCTTGGGAAATGTTATCTAATATTTCTTGAAGAAAAAGGGAAAAATTATTTGAAGGGTACAGGGGAAAAGGCTGAAAATTCACACTACCCACATTTTACAGGCCGATTTTTATATCCCAAACTCCATAAAGATTCCAGCAATTTTTTAAAAATTAATTTAATTTATATATATGACATCCATAATATAAAGTACATTAAATAAGTATCAAGATTGTCTAACAGATAGCAGCACTAGCTCTATTTGAATTAAGATTGGACTTTCCACCTTTTTCACTTGTACCCTTTATTTTAGAAATACAACACCCGCAGAAAATACGATCGGTATATGAACCCCGACCTACCCGGTCACCATCAAACCACACTAGGTGATCTTAATAGTGTATTTTACATCCACACCAATTCAAATAGGCCTATTAGTTTAAGTTACATAAAATTTAAATCAAAAACATTAAATATCAAAATGATGTAGGCCTATAATATATATATTTAAATGTTTTGTTTGGGTATTGTTCTCAGCGCTGTGTAAGACTTTGCTATCGTAATTTAAATATTTACTTTTTCAGTGGTTTCAATATTATTTTTTAATTATTATAGTGAAACTATCAAAATGCTCTTATGTATTCCAAATAAATTGTTAACTCCTTTAATATATTATATTAATTTTATGTTACATGATGATAATATTTTTTTCAAGAATAGAATAAAATGTATTTTAATTATTTTTAAATGCGTTATTTTGATTAGGANTGATTAGGACAACACAATGCCTTTTAATAAATCGTAGTTGTTGTTTTTTAATTTACTAGAGAAAAATAATAGTTTGATTTTTATTCCAACAGTTTTTATTTATTTACAAGAAGATGTGTTTGTTTTTGAAAACATCCATTTACTTGAGACGTACTGCAACTTGAACTTTATACGATAAACTTTAGAACCTAATCTACTCAAAACTGTTGCGTAAAATAACGCTTCTCCAGGAAAGTTATTTAATCATACTAACATTTTATTTTCCTCTCAATAAATCTGAATCTAAACTTTAACTTCCAGTAACACTCTTTTTAACTTCGAAATAATGTTTAGCGTTTAATTCGTAGTTAAAATAATGAAGTTTAAATGTACAGTACATACACATTATTAAAATATCATTATTCTCATTCTTGCACCTTAGTCAAGTTGTTAGAGCGTCTGCTTATCAAGTTAAGGGATCTGAGTTCAACTTCCTGTATGACTTTAAGAAACTTAGCATCGTGTCTTACTAACCATTCGGGATATACATTTATGTACTAATTATGCTAATGGTTTTGGGGACTAAGAAGTATATATTTAGAGAAAGTTTAACCGCATTTGCATGGAAGGAGAGAGGAAAACCTTATGGAAAACCATCCTTAACACACCCAAACGAAATTTGAACCTTGATCTCCCCGTCATCGGCAGTCTAGTTTAATACGAGAGTAACACGTTAGACCAAACGGCCACTGAAGTGGGTAGTGTTATAGTTGATCAAATTGGGACTTTCACTTTCACTGTGATAGGTAAATTGCCAAGCGATAGGTTGTTTTTTTTACTCTGGAATTAATATTATTATTATTATTATTATTAGCGCCGCTTCTTACTACCCGTTCGGGTTATACGCACTTACGCTAATGTGTAATGGTAGGGTGATTGTGAGATGAAATGGAGGACCTACAGTTTAACGTGGGATCCGAACCACGGNAGATGTATTGTCAGAGGTGAAGGAAGGGTTTGGTAATCAGATAAATCTGTGCCGGGACCGAGGATTGAACCCCGGCCGCCAATACATAAGTCTGACACCTTACCCCTAGACCGCCAGGTCATCTTACTCTGGAATTAAATCCATTTGTAAGTCATATACTGGTAAAAACATTAGGTTCAGAAATCACGCATTAAATACACCAAAAATTATTTAAATTTATTCAAATCTTGGGTGCTGCCTAAAATAGTATTGCATTTTTAAATGATGTGTTTGTTATATTTATTATTAAATGTGTTTTATTAGTTTGATTTGATTTGTAAGTTCTGTGTAACCTTTTGTTTATAATATATATATTAAATTTTCAAATAAAAAATTCACTGATAATTTAAAAAATATGTATACATATAATATTGTGCTTATTTAGTTATATCTTTAGATTGCTAATAAATATGCATTGCCTTCCTGTTTCGCAAAGTAATTGTAAGTGCTGTACTTTCATGTTTGCGCTCACCTCAAGGCGCATCCAATCTCTATACATAGGACGTAACACGCCACCGTCTTAATTAGAAATTACGTCTTGTGTGAATTGATTCTATTAGGGCGAGCTCCTCCCTGTACGCTCAGAATTAAGGGGAGGCAGAGTGTTAATTTCAGGGAGCCTCCACCCCTCTTCCTTTACTCCCTTCAACCCTCAAACCAGGTTAACCTAACCTGTATTGACGAACAGGTTACAAGATCGTAACCTAGCTCAACTTTGCAAAGGGGAACGAGACACTTAATCAGAGTTAGGTTAGCCGAGTTGGTTCATGCGATGAACCTGCTTTTAACGCTATTATTAGATACAGCTTTAGAAAATTGGTCGCAGAGAACCATGATATTGCTGGTTTGGTAAAGTAATTCATTATCTACTCTGTCTCGGATACTCTGTCTCGGTGAGTATACAACAATACTGTATATTAAACCTGTTGAAAATTTGAATACAATTAAATAATAAAAGGAGAAATCTTTTGAATGTTATTTATTTATTTCTGCTTTGCATCTCACCATCTGCCTCAACTATATACATTTAGTTACACTAAGCTTAGGGATGAGTAAGCTAGAATTTAGAGGAGATGTACCCGTAATAGTCCAGGTGGAGGATGGGAATATACTTAGGAATAACATATTCAATATATCTGACCTGGATTTAAACACTGATCTCCTCATTATTGGAAAACCAGACCAGGCTATATTTATATCTAGTCCACCGAAATCTCGTTTTAGAATAAACTTCTGATGACAGGAAAATTGGTGTTTGAATCCTAGTTGGGTATATTGAAGGGGTACTTTTCCTAAATAATTTCCGCCCTCCCACCACGCAAATGTGGGTGCACTTCCCCTAAATTAAACATTTATAATCCCTAGCACATAAATTTAACTAAAACATAAGCGTATAACCCAAACTGGTAATAAGACGTGGTGCTAAAATGAACGAAAAAGATATGTTTGTACTGTAAAAGGTTAACTGAAATTATTTGATAATTTATTTATTAAAAAGTTGATATGATTAGTGGTGCATTATTAACAAGGCAAATTGAAGTTTGAATAAAAAAATATTAATTTGAATTTAAGATTAATTATTCAAATAAATAGTTATATTTAATGCGGATCATTATTAATTAATAACTTAAGGCCAAATATTATTCATTTTTTAAGGTATATGGTTGAACGATAATTTTTGTTTACACTTAGTTCATATTTATCTTTTAGGACATAGTAAACTACGAAAAATTTAATGATACTAATTAATTATTCAAGGAACACCCAATAAACAATAACAAAAGGATCTGATTATAAGTGAAAAGATATAATTTATATGAAATATAATCAGATCCTTTTGTTATTGTTTATTGGGTGTTCCTTGAATAATTACTGTAATTAGTATCATTATAATTCTCCTTACTAAATCATTATGAATATAACTAATATTTCGAAACATTTATTTTAAAATAACTTATTCTTATTCAAGTTTAATTTATGATAGGAACTAAATATGAATGCTGGATCATATAGAAAACTTAGTCAGCCAAAACTTAATCATTTATAGAAATAATACTGAACCAAAAATAGAAAATCATTGATAACCATAATTATTGAGGAAAAACTATATATTTGAGAGCATTGAGCAAAAACAGGATCATTTTGAAAATTAGCGTTGATCCCGAATCTAAATCCTACAAAAAACTATTATTGAACAAACTTTGGGTGGTATTATATCAAATAGCCAATAGATCATGCTGCCACCAAAGCGAATCTTATATTATTACGCCTACGCTCGGAATTTAGCGTAATTATCTACATATGCAGTCCCAGTTTCAACTCTCGGCATGACAGAACAGGTTTTGATTGATTAAACTAGGGCTTTGCCTTTTAGAATAGATACTTTACGAATGAAATCCGTCACCTTAGCTCAGTCGATAGCATGTCTTCCTACTGAACTAAGGGTCCCGGGTTCGATTCCTGGCAACGCCGAAAATTTACCATTGATGACCATATGGATTTAGCCTTTCACATTGATAAATTAACGTCTGGTGACTGGATGTTGTACCTGTCCTAGTCTCAAGTTATATCATATAGCATATGTATCTACGACAGGCCTAACAAACTGGTAGTGGAAAGATATATGGCTTGAATAAAATACTGACCCAGACCATAGGCTGGGAACAGTCATGGATAAAAAGTAATTGAGGGGAGCACTGGCAATTGTGATGGTTCTAATGCAAGTTTGTAAATCATAGCCTTATAAAATCAATTCCTTCCGTAAGATTATTTTTCATAAACCCATTAAAATAGAAATTATTAGAAATGTAAAAAAAAATACATAAAGCGATAATAGTAAAATGATTAAACTACATTTTTTTAAATCAGATTTGTATATATAGTGCATGTGTATTAATTTGTTTTAATAATAACAACCACTCTAGTTCACACACAAAATCTCAAATTACTCTGTGAGTTTCATGGACAACTTAAAGAAAAAGTTGTCGTGAAATGAATCAATAGTATAGCTAACTTAGTATTAATTCCGTGGTATTTTTGTGAAAGTAAACTAATTAACTTTAAAACAAACAAATTGATTTTTTGAAAATAATTGCCAAGCATAAAATTAGGGTCAAAACTAACTGTAATATCCTTAATGATCAATTCTAGTTGTTTAAGTTTAGTTTTATTATTTCAATAGAAACTTAAGGTGGGGGACAGAGACTGATCGAAAAGGTAAACATTTGGTTGTTTTTGTAAGAGAGATATTTTATGGTTTTAATACATAAAATAGGGGTTCAGTAAATACGTTTAGTTTAACTTTGTATTCATATCAACACGTCTCAACAGTTATTTAATTCATGTTATGAGTATAATGATATCTGAAAGAATTTTTTTTAAATTAATTGAAAAGGTTATGTTTAAATTTTGCAAGAATTATTGAGATTACTATTTCTAGAAAATTAATCTAAGCCAATTACCAAAATAATATTTGATCTATTTCAGCCAAAAATCTTTTTGCTATAAAAACTATAATAATACAAACATTATTTTAGACTTCAGTGTGACCCCACCTTAATAGACTAGAACAACATTATAATAATATTATTAAAAAAGTGAATCACAGTAACATAATTTTAATATTGGAAAATAGCGATTAGAGTTGACATCGAGAGATTTCATGTCACACTTTATCTTACTTTTCGTTTGTTAAGTTAACCTTTATTTAAACGCTAGCAATCCAGCATGGCGTCACCGTGGCCCATTGTGTGGTATAAGAATTATATAAGCCTCGCATCCCCTCCCCCCCTACCACCCAAGTGACCGTATTTCTGAAAGGTAGTTATAAACCAGATAAAAAATATTGTGTTCAAAAATTTGTTAAAAATAGCCTAGTTAAAAATCTAACTAAAATTTAAAAATCCGGCTTCAAGGT
>CABFOV010001925.1:28461-46217 GCA_902141375.1 Timema poppense
AATCTTATTTTTATTATTATTATTATTATTATTATTATTATTATTATTAATCAGGCTAGGTTTTTCATGCATCCACCTTAAAAGATTGCTTTAAAACCTTTTTTTGAAGTATTGTAAAATCAAAACATAAATGATATTCAGACCCAGAATTGAGTTGTGAATTGCAAATTTTTAATGGATAAATATAGTTAATTTACTAATGTTGTGAACTTGTTTGTTAGTGATTTATTCATTTATATAAAGTCTTAAATAACCTGAAAATAAGTTTATGATAATTTTAGTTTGGTCAAGTAATAATAATAATAATATCTAGCACCGCGTCTTACTACCCGTTCGGGTTATACGCTTTAAGTACTAATTACTCTAATGGATCAGGACTTGGGAAGGTTGATTAAGAGGAAGTGAACCTGCATTTGCGTGGAGGTAGAGTGGAAAACCATTTAGGAAAAACCACCCCAGTTCACCCGACCGAGATTCGAACCTCGATATCCCCGTCCTCAGCAGTCGAGCTTCAACACGACAAGCGCGTTAGCCAACTACACCACCGAGGCGGGTGTCAAGTTATAATTTGTTTATTCTACATATTCGTTTATTAATAAAAAAATATAACCTTAAGACTTATTTCAGGGTAAATACAAGCTCTCAGCATAATTAATTTGTATGTGTGGTTTTTTAAAATTTAATGTCATGCTTTTTTAAGTGTGGGGGGGNATATATATTATTATTATTATTTGAATATGTTGACACGTGGAATGGATCTTAATACAAATGTCTCCAAACTAAATATGATAGTTTTTGATAAAGATGGATTAGGAAATGATTGTCAGCTTAGTATAAATGGAAACTGTTAGAACAAGTGAATGATTTTCTGTATCTGAACAGAACTTTTTTGTAAAAAT
Organism: Timema poppense; assembly: GCA_902141375.1. Classification (NCBI taxonomy): domain Eukaryota; kingdom Metazoa; phylum Arthropoda; class Insecta; order Phasmatodea; family Timematidae; genus Timema; species Timema poppense. Next base: position 29,361 of record CABFOV010001925.1, read on the forward strand.
GGAAGGATATTTGGTGAAATCGACAGATGGGTGAATGTTTACTGAAGGGAATCCAATAGGTCAATGTAAAACAAGCGTTGTAGGTTGGTTTGGGTATGATTAAAAAATGAGTGTGGACCGAGTAGGCCATGTAAGGCGTGGGTAAATGCTATATGTAAATGTTTGATAAAGAGAAACATTGAGAGTTTTAAGCATAAAAGAGCATGTATGACTAGGTGTATGGATGTTGTTGAAGCGAAGGAAGAATTCAAGGATGAGGAAATGTGGATAAAGCTAGTGAGAGTGTATGAAGTATGGAGTTGTGGCACAGTTTCTAGCCTACCCCGTAAGGGAACGAAGTGATTAGGTATGTATGTAAATGTATAATACTAACAGACGAAGCCAGCGTTTCCTGGGGTAATAACGCAATGTGTTGCGTAGCTACCTCAGGAAAATCTTTTCTTTGCTTCAAACAGAGTGAAAAAAACTCATTTCATTTCTTCTGACCTAATTCTTCATAAATTAGAAAAAACTTCAAAAATTCTAAATTCCAGCTTTGAGTTGCACATATGTGTGCATATGGACTACTAATTTTAAAATGTCAGCCCCCAACTTGCGGTGTATATCAAGAAATGCTCATGGCAGAGAGTCAGCCAATCAAACTCCTAATTTTATTGTTAAAGAAGATAAATAAATACATATAAATATTTCCAAAAATCTATATTATATTTTAATATTTATATGTAGATACCAATAATTTTCTTAAATATATTTTGTAAATTGGGTTTCTTTATGTCCTTAAAACAGGTTAAATCAATAAAGTGTCTAAACAATAACCAAACCTTTCTCGGAAATTTCGCCGATGCCTTGTGTCATTCATGACGTATATATTACCTAATACGAACTTCCTAACAAATGGATCAATATAGTATGTACTATTCGAAAGTCAATCAGTATACTTAGGGGAGCCACCTACTTGGAGGGAAATATTCTCAGAATGATTTTTTTATTATGAGAATGACATATTTGAAGATTTCAAACCACTCAAACCGATTTCGATTTGAGGTAAAATTGTTCTATGTGTCTAACCATTTCAAATCATTCTTAAAATGTAAATATCTTGTTGAACATCTTCAAAAATGAACCGAGTCTACCTTTTCATACACTGTTTTAAAACATTCAATTGAAGGTGTATAGTTATATAGAGACATCAATAATTTACTCCTAATTTTTTATGATAGCCATATTTAAAAAATAACAAATCGCATCGTAGCTAATACGTATTTCTGAACGTATGCACCGCATCTAATCGTTTCAGTAGGCGCTCTCCTTATGTTGGGAATCAAGGGACTTGATGAAAGGTCAGTGTTTTGGCATTTCTTATAACAAAACTTTTTTGGTCAAAATAAATCTAATATTGCTCCAGTAGAAATATCGAGTTTAATTTTCTTCCCATGATGAAACAGTTTTTGAATATATGTCAAGGATGTCCTGGAAGTTAGCGACTACTTTTTATCTCCATATAAATAGTTGTTCTCTAATACCGTTATGCTCATGACAGATATTCATCAACTGTTGATATGACCATGTGAAGAAAATTAAACTAAATGTTTTTACTAACGCAAGATTTTATTTATTTTTACAAAAAAAAAAGTTTTGCTATAAAAACTGCAAAAATACTGCCCTTAACGCGCGTTCCCTACATCCCCACATTATGGCAGACTTTGATCATTAATTAATAATGTAGATGTAAGACATAATAGTTTAAAAAATACATAGTAAAACTATTTTATGTTCATCGCTACGCATATCACTACACATTTTGACTGAATTCAAGCTAGTTTATTTTTTATTTTCTAGCAAAGCGCTTTACTTCGCATTCGTATTATATATAAATGTACTAATACTCTATTTTGTTAGGTATGAATAAGATTTAACTAAGAGGAAGTGTATCCACAATTGCGTGGAGGAAGATTGTAAAGCCCTTTGGGGGGGGAGGGAGGGGGGCGGAGAGGACATGTACACCTGACCGAGATTCAAACCTCGATATTCTCTTTATTGGCAGTCCACTCTACTGCAAGAGTGATCATTCAAGCAACAAAGCGGGTGACCATTTTATTAAATCTGTTTACATAATCATATAAATTCCAGACATACTTATGCGAGTGGTTAGCACTTCCACCTCACATTTGTGAATCTAACGTTCCAAACTAGCTATCTCACCCGTATTTTTAAAACTACTTTCACTTAGTTAAATATTCTATTTTCACTTAAATTGAATGTTGGTGGATTATTTCAAAATAAATATTAATCTACTACAGCCCGTAGATTCAATTGTTTAATTGGTCAATGACAAATATTGGCCTTAGAAAACTACGATTAATACGGCCATTTTTAAGATAATAGCTCAATCGCCTCATTCCCCCCCTTGATAAACGCACGGATTAGATAGCAAGTTTATCTATCATCTAGTTTGGTTATCTTGTGATGAGGAGGTAGTGGCTCTCGGAATATGGAAGGATTTTTTTTATCCTACAAATGTTTATTACTTTCCTTACACAAAAGTCTAGGTGCACTTATTAAAATAAATGGTACGGAACTCCGCACGGACTTTCTCGCTCTATTGTTTAAAAATTGAGATAATTACTCAAAACTCGTAATATATGTGAAACGAAATGATATACACTAGCAAACCCAAGCATAAATTGCACTATACTTATGTAAAACATTTTTTGAGACCCAGTTTTAAATTTAATAATTCTATTTTTATCGAATGTCCTCATTTGTATGTTTAGACTAATAAAAATGATCGATTTTGGGTCAACACATCGTATTAAAATTATTACTTCCGGTCAAAATTCTATCTTTTATTAGGGGTTTTACATCTTCAGGTCATCGTATTGCTATTAAATTTCTCATTTATAAATTTGGACCAGTAGAAAATTTAAATATTGAGTATTGAATCTAAAATGAAGGAGATAGATCGTTGTTGTACAAACATTTCTCCTAAGAGGTTAGAGGGAAAATAACAAACTTTTTGAGATACTAACTTATATTTAAATAATTTATGGCATTACAGAATTATTGCGTTAGAACTTAAGTAGTATATCTTTACAACTAAAGCTCACAAAATTATATTAATTTATTTGCCAATATTTCAGAAACTGTTGGTTTTATAAAAATATTTTTTTAATTTTTTTAGATTTTAATATTATTACAATTTTGCAATGATAAGTTATTTAGTATCTCTTATAGTTGCGGAGATACGGAAATTTCCGTTTCTGTAAAGTACCCTAAAAGTCATTTTCATTGAAAAATTGAAATAGCCATTTTATGTATTATCTTAATCTACGCCTAGATAAGAGTTTTAATTAAAATTGCTATGACGATTTTGGTAAAATCTGTTGTTTTTTTCCCTTTTCGCTTCTTATCAATCTACTCTTAATTTTAAGTTTAAACAGTCTCACAGACATACGGCATTGCAAAGACCACATTTTAGGTTTTGGGGGGTCATGACAAGTCAAGATTCATCAACATTTCAGTTTAGATATTATTATTTTTTACGATCGCAATACTTTACCTATAGTGTTCTAAAAGTTAAAAAATATATAATATATATTGGCGTATAGTTTGAAAGTTATTGGTTTTATAAAAATATAATTCGATTAAAATATTTGTGTCATAAATAGATCTACATATTTGTAATAATAAGTAATTTCATATCAAAAATAGTTTAGAAAATATGATTTAAAAAAATAGAATTTACTCATCAGATCTGAGTCCTTAAAGTATATTTGCCCAAATATTGAGAGTAGCCATTTGGTTTGGAATATTTATAAATGTTTTGAAATGAAATTTAATCAAAATCTTTAGAGCCAATAATGAGAGAATCAACTTTTTCTCTTTTTGCTCTTCAGTAGACTATCCTTAATTTTATGGTTAGATATGCAATTCCAAAAAGCTCTTCGGGAAACGCTATGAAAACCCTAGATACCAAGCTTTAGCCCGATCGGTAAACTAGTTTAGGTTCTAGTTGGAGGTACAGGCAGACAGACAAAAACTCAAAAACAACTTTTTCGGATTCGAGGGGGGGGGGGTTCGTGAACCGACAATATTCATCAAAATCTCGATCTCGATTTTTTTTTTATATATATAATCACAATAATTTTTCTATCTGTAAGATAGCGAGAAAGTAAAAATCTAGCTTCTTCAATCATAACCTATTATTTTCACACACATTTACTTACTCTATTCTATTATGAAATCAAAAGTTTATTGCAGCACCTATCCCTATCTTGAGCTAGTTATATCCAGTATATTTCAATGTACCCTATTTTATTGAGGTCTATTCTATGTTAACTTCCTAGTTTTAGGAATTCACAATGGTCTCTTCCCAATGAGTCTACCAGTGAATACCCTGAACACGCTTCTAGATTCTTCAATTCACACTGCACATATTTTAGGAACACTTCTGTACGTTAGCTTCTTCTAAATGACACTGTATACTAGAAGCAACATAACCTCACACTGTAGTATTCCTCATGAAACTGAACGTACTGAAACATCAAAATCTCTACTATGATATATAATAATTATCTTAATTGTTTCTATCTGTTGAAAAGTTACCCCCTCCCCCCGCCCCTCCCAAGACTACTGAAGTTGACTTACCGAATATGATTTTTTATGCGACTATAAGACTTATCCTTACTAAAAGTAATTTTGATCTCACAAGCTCTGTCGGTCATGTACAATTGATTATACAAGCGTATGCGTGATCCATAATATATATTTGTAGAAACGTAACTTAACATGTGGTAGAAATTGTCTAGCATCGGTGTCTAGTAGGAGTGCACGTGTCAGTAAATAGTCATGGTCAGAGGTGGGGATGACACCCCCCATTTAGGTAAAGTTTGAGGGAACGTGTACTTGGTTAAGTACGGACATTGTTCCTATTCTCCTCTCTCTCTCTAGGCGTAGAGGTGGTGGTGGTGGTGGAGGGGTTTTACCACCTCTCTCTTCCTTTTTATCACCTTTACCGCCCTGTTTCCCCACGTGTCTATCTGTCTTTCTCACCTGCCAGTCCCTGCTGCATACACTTCACCCTATCGGGACGGCACGTCATACGCATCTGAATCAACTAGAACAACAGAGAGCTATGTCACATATCGCATTTGATAAATGTCAAAGCAAACTGTATCAGTCTGGATCTATATTCCCACAAAACTAATGGCTAATAGTGTGCGATAAGTTGAAAGATATTATTTTCAAATTATGACCTTCATAATCGATACACAATGAATAATGATCAGTGCACAACGCATAGAGTTGATAACTTAAAACTTTTTATGCATCATGCATGTACTTGATCATAGACAGCCCTTGCGTCAACCAATGAGAATGCGAGGAGAAGCCATAGATAATTTAATAGCGTTATGCACAGCTGAGAGAATCTAACTTCTAAGTTAATCGTTGAAGTGCCTTGTGGTAGCCATTCTTGTTTGTTATTAACGATTGTTCTTTATCTTAAAGGCAATGTATATAATTGAAAATAAAGGGGGAAAATTACAGGTTTGATTCTGTTACGGAAAGGTAGATCTACCATAATATTATTGACCTTAATACAATCGGAACCAAATATAAATCACCTTTGATTTCAAGTTTAAAAAGATACAATTTAATTGTTTTGGTTTTCCACTTTTCCGAATGAGCTGTTAAGGAAAGTATTTTTAGATATGCTATCTGGAAGTGCGAAGAGATTGGGCCATTTTCTATGAATAAAAGACTATTGATTTAGGTGAGGCTCTAAAAACTACGTTTTATTATAAACCGTTGTATTTTACTTATTAATTGTGCACTGTTCGCTATCCAATATTTACTATTAGCTATTCTCTATGCATGAATATAAATCCAGCCATAAGTGGGTTCAAAAGAGTTTTAAATTAGGTCTAGATATTTTTGCTGTGAAGCCATTTGTTCTTATTGATTAATTAACTTTTGTCTACGATAAACATAGTTAGGGATCTTATATAATATTTTCATTGCTATATAAAAAAACACTACCTTATTTAATGAAGTGTTAATGACTTAATTAATAATATTAATTTTTAAGATATTTGATGATAAATTTACTGGTTTCAATACTTAAATACTGATATTTTCTTAAAAATAAAACATAGTAGTGATAGGGTATTTACCTTCTAGTAGGTGGCATCCTAAACACTCAGTGAATATCTTTAAAATATAAAACATTTTTTTGGAAAAAGAGACAAGAAAAAGTCTTGAATGGTTAATAGACTAAGAATAAGGTCTCACATAACTATTTTTGTAACTTTTGATCATACATTTATATAGATATACTTACATTTATATATATATTTGCATATATATGTGTGTATATATACAAAAAACTAATTGTGCTAAAAGCTACAACTAGTTGTTTATTAAATCAAACTTTCTTTGGAATGGAGTATAAGCTTGGGGCTCATATTAAAATATTAGATATTTATCCACATGTAAATTTAAATCAAACCTAAATGTATACATAAATATATATATTGATACATAAAAATAGAACCAAATATTCAAAACGGATAAAAATAGTTCTCTTGTATATGGTATTAAGGTTAATTGGTATAAATTACATATTGTAATACAGTTGAACATATTTATTCAAAAATAATGAAATAGCAATGTATTGAGGCAGATTTTTTTGAAAACTGAAAAAATCTACAGAATTAGTTATCACTTTGCTACGGTTCATATTTATTGGGAGGGTGGGGTGATATTGCGAACCTTATAATCCCTAATTGTAACATGTGCGGTTAATGTACCGTGTGAAACTTCAAGCTGACGGATACAAGTGTCCTCTCGGTCCATCAAACTGCAGACTGTGGTGCCTGACCCTACTAGCATCCCACCCACAAACCCTCATCCCCTACTGCCCAATCCCTCTACATCGTCCTTGAGCCCTCCATTACCTGTAAATCGGAATTAAATTCGATAATGAGGCGCTTGTGACATGGAAGTAATCGTCGTTTTATGTTCGAGTAGGCTCGAGTACATTCGAGCACTCTCCCTCCCACCCCACACCCCTCAAACACTTATTCTCTCTTCCCTTCACCTCCTCTCCCGCCACCCCCCTCATCCCATCACCCAAACTCACACTGGATCACTTAAATATACGTCATACAACAACAAGCTGTCCCCACTTCGATTGTATCGACTAAACGACTAAATTTACATTTTCCAACCAATATATGAGTTCCGGCCTATCTTTAGAAACAGTAATTTAAACTGTTACTTCACATTTTATTAGTATAATTTGTTAATTGTAGCTTAAGTTCACCGAGTTCCTGGAAATTTGATAACCATTTACTTTCTATTTGCAAGTTTTTACAAGTAATACGTAGTGTAAGATCTTGACAGGCAGGAATTTGATCATAAATCAAAACCAATCTAAACAAAAAAATATTGAAATATTAACTCTTATCTGATAAATTATAACTTTATAATTCTATTATTTTTATTGTTATTATTATAATTATTATTTGGAGGGGTATCAACACATAATAGTACCAATTAGTGTATAATATAGGGGTTTTAAACTAATATTGATTAAACACATCTAAAATTAATCATTTTTACTAAAATTATTATTAATTGTGTACATGATAAGAAGTCAAAGAACCCTGAGTATGTAACATGTATATTTTCATAGTACGTTTTATTTATTTTTAAACTAAAAGAGAAGGGAAGCAAAACTACATTGGTTAGAAAGTCCTAATGTATTGAGTTTGAACATATTTAGGAATGCACAAAGGGAAGCCATTGCCATGTTTGAAAATTACATTGATCTAAAAAAAATAATAGGTTCTGGGGAAATAATTTAATTTGCTCGAACGCACATCTGTAGTCAAATGGTTTAAGGCTTCACTCTCACCAATAGAGTGGGCTGCTGATAATGGGAAGATAGAGGTTCGAATCCTGGTTAGGTGTACTAAGGAAAGTTATACCTAAATAGTGTTCTACTCTCCCTCCACACAAATGGGGGTACACTTTCTCTTAATTCAAACATCCTCTTACGTAATACACTATCTTAATTAGTGCATATGTGTATTGCCCGATTGGGTAGTAATACGAGATGATAAAAAATAAGTACCTCTGAATATACCTCAAGTAAGGTTACTTCGTGTCTATGGAAAACTTATTTTTACATAACTATTTGCCTCATGAAGAAGTAATGCGAACTGTTGAGAAGAAAGTTTACCACGAAATAGGCAAGCTCTTTCTTATATACGGGAAACTCCTTACTACAATGGCTTATGTTACTTGCTTTTCGATGAAGTGATACAAATTACCCAATCTATAGTTCACGAAGAATTGGGAAGATTGTCCCATTCAACTTTCAACTCCTTATTACATAAACTCATGCTACTGGATTTAAGGTGAAGTAATGAAATAATTGGAAAAATATATTTGATGGTTTTCACGTTTTTACCGGTAGCTCCCTGTTACATTGAGTCTATGTTACTTGTCATACAGATGTGTAATGCAAGTTGCTCAAAAATATATCTCGCGGCGAAATTGGAAGACCACGTTTCTACGATAATCCCCCTTAGGTCCTTAGCCGTGTAAAGTGCAAGTTTAAACCTATTTTGTAGGATTAGTCAAGGAGCTAGCTCATGTCACGTGTGCACTTATATGTTCCCTGAATTTGATTGCTGGCCTTATTGCCTTATTTTCAAGAAAAATGTGATTCCCAAGTTCTAAAAATAGGTTTATTATAAAGACAAATTAATGTTAACTTAAGAATTATTTTTTTAAAAGTTGGTTGTGTATTGTTTTCTAAAATTAGCTTATGATTGGAATTATTCATGAGGATTCTTGCATTGGTCCAAATCACTGTTTTTGCATTTACAAAAGTCGCAGCACTTTATTTCCAATCTTTGACAGCGAATCACATTTTCTATAAAGCACTTTTATCAATTGCGGGGCTTAGTGAAATCTGCAGGCTCCATTGTATTATCTGTTACTTGTGGAATTAAATTGCCCTTACTCACCATGTAACTATAATCTAATGGATTAAGCTATGAATACACCTCCAAATCATGAATCAATTTATAGCAGCACTAAAAGTAGCTTCTTTTTATGTGAAGATGGTTTGATCTAGAGGTAGGTACCAAGTAATGAAAGTGCCGTATTTTTTTGTGATGGTATTGACGGAAAAGCAATGTATCCATTGTATGTAAGTTTGAGGTAAGTGAATGAACCAAAAATTCTTCTGCTCTCTTTGACATGTCCTCGTTCATTGGCTCCTTACCTGAATCAAATAACAGGTCTGCGGCACAAGGTTCTGCTTCTTTCAGTGCTGCTATTTTTGTATTGACTTTACTTGTAGTGTCACAGCCTTTAAGAGAATAAATTGCTGGAAATGTTGTAAAAACAGTGTGTGGTACCCGACTTTCAGTAACAAGGGAGTGGAGTGGAATGTAGAGTGATGTTATTCCCACCCCAAAGGAGAACCAAAGTTCCATATGTTCAGCATTTTCCCTATTCAGTTGATAATGATACAATGCACTGACGACAACATCAGTATCAGTAGAACAAATAACCACTTTGCTCAAATTTTAAGTTATTGTCATGTGAGAAATATGGGTTAGAATCATGGCATCTGCTTCTTCATTATCAGATGCCAAACTCAAATACTCTTCGATGATTCAATTTATTATAGTCAAGCACCTTCTTTGGTCTTCCATGAGTACTCCACTCAGATAAATTATAAAGTAGGAGCTATTAGCAGAAGATTCTTTTCGGGATATCCAATCACTGAAGTATTACTGCATCAATTGTTTGTTTTTAGGTAAGGACCAGTAAGCATCAGTATCCACAGGAAGTGGTGTGCTGTCATGTGGTACTACATATTCTACAAATTTTTTCATCGAACGTCTAGACCTTTCAGACCCTTTCACACTATTGTATTTATAAAGATAAAAAATTATGTCTACACGCTCACTTCCCTGAGAAGAGATTGTGGAATTTTTGTAACTGGTGGTGTAGTCAATTTAGAATCCAGTTGATGAACTAGCTGTCATTTATCTGGTTTCGTTAAATAACCGTTTATGGTTTTTAAAAAAAGAGGTATGTAGAGTTAGTTCTTAAGTCACAAGTTTACTTAGATCATATCCTCGACACCTTGCAATAGCAATCACCCGCAGAGCAATAGAAGTTTCCTTTTCCATATAAACTTCAATACGATTCACTTCTTCGGAATGTTGTTTTAGCTTATTGATAGGCTGCATAAGACCAAGTGACTTATCTTCAAACCGTTCCCTCCTGAACAGTGAGTGGGCGTTTTCTCCTATTTTTATGCAGTTCAAAAAGTGAGTGCTTGTTGGACGATCAATATTTTGTTTAGTAATGATATTTTTCAGTTCTCTGCTCGTGTTTGAACCCGTAATGTCAAAAGGATTTCCTTGTTTCTGCATAAAAGCCAGTATTCTTCTAACACATTGCTCATCAGCAGTGGTAGTGTTTTTTTATAGCTCATGATGCAAAGAGGATTCATCTTTATACAAAAAACCACAATAATCAGGCAAAACTTGTGCTATCTGGGCTTTTTCATGCTTGATGATATCATGAAGCGACACTGCTTCCTTTTTCCTCGTCACTCCAATGATTCCACCTTGACCTTTTGCCGGATTGTTGTATTTTTGTTCAAGTGCTTGATCCATAGCCACACAACTAAATATCCGCTGTGTGTTTTTCACAATGAAGTTCCCATCTTGGAACTCTAAATACATTTTAGGAAAATTACATGCAAGATCTAAGGAGTCCTCTAAGAAAACACTTGCCCACTGAGAATAATTAGTCTTAACAAATGCAAAGAAGAGAGGAATTTCGCGCATTAGGGCACTAATATTTAAATCCAAATTTACTTGTCTCTGAGCTCGTGTGATATATTTCCGTACTGGAAACAAAGTTCTCAGAAACTGGTACCAATAATGGAATGTCTCATCGTCACTACACTGTCCTGCACAAAAATTTTCCATCTCTTTCATAATACCTGGCATTTTATATCTAACAGTTTCTGCATGGGTTCTTACTACTTTCATATCTTTAGCCTTAGTACACTATAATAAAAATGTAACTTCTTTGATTGTGTATTCTGGCACATCCTTATTTTCAAGTAATGCCTTTAGCGATAAGCGTTCCGAGGCTTCAGCGAGCATGGAAAACCATCTCCTAGCACGTGAACAATGTTTTCTAGCAAGCACACTTTCTACAATGTTTGGGTCAAAAAATTTTTTCCACTCCATTTCCTGACGAGTATTTCCCAAAACAAGCCATAATATATTTTTCTGAATGGAAACATCCTAAGCCCAGAAATAAGTTTGAAAATTCTTCTGGCCACAGGAGTTGTATTTCTCTAGCGATCCCATACACACCTTCATCAGCCCACAGGGATCCTGTCTTCTGATTCACCGTGCTCAGACAGTCTTGATAGTTTTTCATAGATGTATTTATAGCACTGAATTCGGTTGTAGGGTGTGACATTATTGGCGTAAAAGCTGTTATGGTCTGTGAAATACCTAAATTTGATAGCATACTATCGAATACACTCCGGGTTGGGATATCACATTTATCAGGGGCATTCTCTAAGATTATCTGGTATCTTCATAAAGTCCACACCACATCCTGTTCTCTTGATGATGATGCTGGCAGTATAGAATCAGGTTTCTGTGCGACCACAAATTGTTTTGTCTATTTCTCCTCTTACTACTGGATTTTTAAAGCATTTAAGCTTTTGGCATGGAAGGAAACACTGTAAAGAATGCATACCTTTATTCTTTAATATTTTATGTACACTGTGATCATTTTCCTTAAAGCTTTCGGTTTCATTTTGACAGACACCCAACACTGTATCATGGCTGCCTCGAATTTCTGAACGCGTTTGCTCTTGGTAATCGAAATTCTCCATTGCTGCTCTGATTGGAATGTCTGGCTTTATTTCATTGGGCAGAGGTTCACCTTTTACTTCTGAGTATTTCAGAATTCTTGAGGTCGGCAACACGCTATGTCTCTCCAGTGCATCATAGCTCATACTCATGCCAAGACGATTCACTTTCTGGATTAACAACTTAGATCGAGTCATTTCATGAATTGTTTCTGCCAATCCAACATGGCGAGGTGTAATCTTAGAACCATTGTGTATAAAATAAAACAACATTTTAAAAATTGAATGGCATTTTAGCTGTACTTGCTTGGAAGTCTTGTATGAGGTAAAATATTTATATAAATTTTTAGCATTACTGTCTGTATTTTATAAACAAATCATAACATTGAATGTCATTGCGTAAAATTTCTGCACATTTATTGATAGAATCAGCATTACATATCTACTCTGCAAGATTAGTTGCGGTTATTCGATTGGAAAATACCATCTGGGGTACACGAGGATCCTTTGCGTAAGTTAAACTAATACCATTGCCAAGTTCCTCTATAAGTAAGCTTTTCACATTGCGATTTGATATATGCTTCTTATTTAGCAAATATTTTTCAGTGAATTCATTGCGTAAGAATGAAATTGAATATCCTCTAGATTCAAACTGAAGTTTTGCCCCAAAAAAATCTTCATTGATTCTCTTATGTCCTCTGAATAAGTGTTTAATCAACTTTATATTTTTCACTATACTTTTGATAATTCAAGACACACTTTTTATGCAATTTTTATGACAGTGGATGTATACAGTAAATACGCTGTTTACATCTTCAAGTGTACAGGCTCTCTTAAAAACACCATCAAGATCAAAACCAGAGGCGTTAAGTAGTTGTTCTGCACGGAATTCCTCGCAAATACGGTACAGTTTGGAGTCCCCTTTAGGTTTTACTTGGTTACACAAAACACATGTTTTCAATGATGGTTCACTAAATCGCATTCTACTTCTTTGGCACAGTTGTTGGGTGCTTGCAGCACTCTCTTTAAAGCTTGATTCTTCAACGTAATTTTCTTGTTTCTCTTCAGCTCGTTTGCCCAGAAGTTAGTAAGGGCTGTAGAAACTCATGTGATATTTAATACATCTTTGATCCTCAACACTTTGTGATAACCCATCCCCAATTTGCTCGGATGCACTTTGAATGTTCTTTATGTCATTTTCACATGAACGCAGCTTTAATTTCCGCTTATCTTTTTGATATAAAATACATAGATTACTATCCTTTTCATCCCTGCACCTCTTTTTCAGGTTGAGAAGCTCCACTGAAACACTCATGTTGCTTCACTACAACTTCATTCAATTATCTGCAACAATACAAAACATAAAAATGAAATGGGCATACTCAAATTCATCTGCAAACTCTAAATCAAGTTGCAAGTACACCTTACCTTAGATACCTTAAAATATCGCAATAACTACTGGGTTTATAAAAAAAGTTAAAGACAAAAGTTAATAATAATATTTAGCACCGCGTCTTACTACCCGTTTGGGTTATACGCTTTAAGTACTAATTACTCTAATGGATTAGGAATTGGGAAGGTTGAATTAAAGGAAGTGAGCCCGCATTTGCGTGGAGGGAGAGTGGAAAACAATTTAGAAAAACGACCCCCAGTTCACCCGACTGAGATTCGAACCTTGATCTCTACGTCCTCAGCAGTCGAGCTCAACACGACAAGCGTGTTAGCCAACTACGCCACCGGGGCGGGTAAGAAGACAAAAGTTAATTTGCCCTACAAAAAGGAGTAAAATGAAATACAAAACACTAAAATCGGATCAAATAAGAGGGAGATACACTAAACATAAAATAAACAAACAAAAAATTTAGTATTTATGTTTTTGATCTAAACTACTAGGATAGTCCAAAAAATTGTAGAAAAATTATATATCTTTCAAAATGGAGTAAATTGAGATATAAAACATTAAGATCGGGCCAATAGATATAGAGATACAGTAGGCCAAAAACTAAGCAATGTGGCGGCTAAACGACCATGATTTGGAACATGTGACTAATTTTTTTTTAGCACTCCTATATATGTGCAATAAGGCCCAACAATAAAATTTAGGGCACATATAACATGAGCTAACTCCTTTACTAGATGGTGGGTGGGACAGTGAAAGTCGTGGCGTGGCCTCACATCCGACATAAGTATCGTTACACGCCAACAAGAACAAATGTATCACGGAAAACGTAGATAGACCTTGCTACCGGACAGGTCTTGCGGGATAATCATACGTTTGGAAATATCAGTTTTCTCGTGAACGAATGAAATGTTTACAGTAATGTTTTCAACGCCTCTTCTAAGATATAGAAAGGATTATTTATTCAACATGCTTCTATTCTTGAAAAACCGTTTCCGAAAAGAAAATCGCAAAACAATAAACATTCTTGGAGATAACCGTTTATTCCTATGGCTCTGCATTTCCACGCCAAAGGAAAAGGGCCAATCGCCTTAAACTTTTGCTACTTTTCGTACAGTTTAGTAATGCAAGTTGTTCAATGTATATTTCATGGTGAACTGTAATGTTTTTAAAGGAAACTACTTTGTTTCTTAAACTCATTCTATTAGTTATACAGTAGAGTAGTTTAATTTGCTCAATGTATTTTCACGGCAATCTTTAAAGGCTATCAAGCTTATAATGGTAATTCCTTATTAGTTCCTCAACTTGCTGTTTAAGCTTCACGCTTATATATATAGTTCCTAATACAATGTAATTTATATTACTTATTTATCACATAGAAATAAAATCTAAGTAGTGGAATCATAAATGCAGCACTACAATTACAGTTTTAATATAATTTAAATTTGATTAAAAATAAATTGGAACAAGGACTGTATACGTTTTATTTTGTACTAGATAGAAAAATAAAATTACTATTGAAGTAAAACGTGCTCAACAATGGTCTAATTTACATAAGAAGATAAATTTTCACAATCAAAATAATATTGTCTATCAACTAACTACTTTAGTGTTTCATATGAAAATCCCATTATTCAAATATATTATTAAAGTGGGCGTGTTGTAAACTCGAGTCAAGAACATTTTTTTACAGTTCTTATAGTGAAACTTTTTTTTACAAAATAAATAAAATATGGCTCCAGTAGAAACATTGTTCTTAATTGTCTTCACATGGTAACTTCAACAGTTGTTGAAAATCTGTCATGGGCATATCGTAATCAGATGAGAACCTTTTTAAATGAAGAATAAAAAGTTGTCATTAAATTCCAGGACACCCTTGAAAGATATTCAATTACTGTTGAGGTCACCATGGGAAGAAAATTACTCTATTTTTATAAAGGCGAATTATTTGATTTATTTTCCCAAAAAACTATTTTGATATAAAATCTGCAACAATACTGGCCTTAACTTGTGTTCTCTGCATTCCCACCTTTAATTAAGCTATTTGTATCTATTTTGAGAGGCGTATAATAAAATGCGTTACCAAACAAATATTGTATTATTTATGTTACAGGGCCGTCGTTCTGGGGTTTCATAAACCCTCAATGGCCGTTGTGCAAAAAGGGGAGGAGACAGTCTCCAATCAACGTGGAGCCAGACAAGCTTTTATATGATCCACATCTCAGGAACTTCCATATAGATAAACATAAAGTGAGTTAAGTGACCTACTCTATTTTTATTCAGATACTTACTTTTTAAGTAGCCAGAATCTTTTACTTTATATGGAAGTTTATATATAATTAAATGATGTTTTATTTTTATTTTATAACGTAGTTTTTTTGTAATGGTAATATATGTATTAAAAAAAGTAAAATGGTTTATGTATGTATGTATGTATGTATGTATGTATGTATGTATGTATGTATGTATGTATGTATGTATGTATGTATGTATGTATATAATAAAAGTAAAATGGTTTATGTATGTATGTATTGTATGTAATGTATGTAATGTATGTATGTAATATACTTTTGTAATGCATGTTTTAATGCAATGTATGTATGTTCAGTAACCCCATGGCTTCTTTGGTGCAGACTGACAGCTCACAACTTACTTCTTACAGTCAACATTGTGGTATAAACCTACATTTTGAGTGTCAGAAGTGATAGCTGCTAAACACATGTTTTTGCAGAGTATTTGATTAGGCGTAGGGATACATAATTTGGTCTGGTAACTTTTCAAAGCCGTTAGAAGTCAGCTGTGAGCTGTCAGTCAGCACCAAAGAAGCCATGGGACTACTGTATGTAATGTATGGTATGTAATGTATGTATGCATGTATGTATGTATGTATGTATGTATGTATGTATGTATGTATGTATGTATGTATGTATGTATGATATGTATGTATGTATGTGCGTTTGTAATGCACGTTTTTAATGTAATGTATGTATGTATGTAATGAATGTATGTACGTTTGTAATGCATGTTTTTAATGTAATCTATGTTATGTATACTATGTATGTTATGTATGTTATGTATGTTATGTATGTTATGTACGTTATGTATGTGTATTAAATATGAAAGTCTCTTATCTTCCGATTCTAGTGACCGCATGACTTAATCTAAACTTAATCTTTTCCTTTCTCACAGAGAAATACACTTAATTAATGTAATTTATTTTAAAAACATACTTGTTTCATGAGTAGAATTTGTATTACTAAATAAAACAACTTTCAGCACAAAAGTTAATTTGTACATTCTCGCCAACGTGAACGTAATGACGTTGATTATTTTTAGTAGAGGAGTTGGATTCTCACGTAAAAATGAATCCCTCCTCTATCTGGTAAAGTGAAGGCAGAGCACGGTTTTCTCCCAACTTGTTGTGGAAACACGTGTAATAGTGCACGTGACTGTACTCCGTAACAACAGGACTCTATTCAACCCTTCTCTTCCTTCCTCACTCTACAATCCTTAATCTCCCCCCCCC
>CABFOV010001925.1:46284-72504 GCA_902141375.1 Timema poppense
CCCCCCCCCCATCTTCAACGAGTGACATTTTCTCTAACGCAATCAACAACAAAATACACTTAGGCCTACTCCGAATATTTGGCGTCACAGACACACAAGTACGAATTAAAAAATTGGTTCAGAAACGTAGAGAGAGTTAATTGGTGGGGGGGAAGGTGTAGGGTGGGTGCAAAAATGAGATTTTAATAAGGCCTAGAATTCTCGTGTCATGTTTCGTTAACTATTTGCTGTTTAGATAGAAAAAAGGAGTGCAAAGATTTCGTTATAAAACTTCTTTTTAACACCGTCGTTTACTACCCGTTCTGGTTATACGCTAATATACTATTTATATTAATGGTTTTAGGGATTGGGAAGGTTTCATTTAGAGGCATTGTACCCGTACCGCATTTGCCTGGAGTTAGAGGGGAAAATCATTATGGGAAAAAAAACGCAATACACACAACAAAGATTAAATCCTCAATCTCCTAGTCATCGACAGTCTAGTCTATTGGTGTGTGCGGTTTTTTTTTAAATTTTATTTACAAAATCCAATTATATTTAAGCTAATTTTAGCTATAAACCTAGCAGATAATATAGTATTCTAAAAAGTATTACGTTTTAATTGAATTTGATATGCTTGAAATGGGAAATTGTTGATACGATTTCAAATTTAAACTGAGATGTCATGGATAAAGAAGCACAAGGACTAGAAAAAATATTACCATATATACCATATAAGTATATTTGGTGAATTTAGATCGTACATATATATACACACTATCTAAATTCACCAAATCTTGTTCACACTTGAGTAAAATGTAATCTAAAAATATTATAAATGTAAAATTTTCGGCAAGTACATTCGCAATATATATCTCCTCAAACAACACTAACTACAAACTCGCATTTCATAGGAACCCATGCAAAATAATACAAAATCTTATGTTTACAACAACAACAACAAAATTTACAACTGACATTATGTTGTTAGTATCAAATTTATGAAAAAAATAATAATAAGTGGCGATATCAAAAAGTCATCATAGGAACCGAGTTATCCAGATTTTAAAGACAATTTTGAAAACTAACACAAACAAAATTAATAGCAAATGTTTGTATTGTATAAAATAAAATATTGTTGCGGTTTTAGTTAAATATTATCCATTAAATACTTTACAAATACAAACTAAGTAATAACAAGAAATTGTGTAAAGTATAGTATCTAATGTCAAGGAAAATTAAATACCTAAATTATGTGTACAGTTAATGTAGCCTAAATATTACAAAAAATGTTCATTTTACTAGTAATTCAAAACTTGTATACACAATATTTTTATAATACAAAAGAGTGTATATATACATATATATATATATACATATACATATACATATACATATACATATACATATACATATACATATACATATACATATACATATATATATATACATATATATATAGTAATTTTTTAATCAACCTTAATTTAATTTAATTAAATCAACTTTATTTAATATTATAGACATACTCAAGTGCTTAGTGATATTTCTCTAATTATAAATATTATGATTTTTTCATTATAAAATCCCTGTGCTATCGATCATGCAGTGTTTAGCTAATGTTATTAATGATGTCGTTTAGATACGGAATTTCCTTCAATTTATATTGTTTATCGAAGATAGTTTAACCAGTTTAAATGAAAGGTTGAAACACTCAAACTGCATTCAACATTTACATATTTACCCTACTATTTTGGACATAGTAGACACATTAACCCGTTAGATTCTACAACACATAAGCGATTTAATATATTCTACAAGTTGCATAAACTTGTTAATCATTCTGTAGTTCGATTGACTGTCCATTGATAACGGAATTGAATTATTCGCGTATGTGGAAGAGATGCTTATTTTTGGAATGGAAAATGAAATTATATTTTAACAAGATTGGTGGGAAACGCAATTTTGGCCACTTGGAAAAATATACATTCATAGATATAAAAAAAAGTAGCCTTGTATTCCATTCGCTTGAGTTTTAATTGAATTCAGAATGGAAAATAGTGTTTGTATTTATTTTGTTTCAAATCTGTATGGGATTAATACGATTGTTTTTTTGTTATTGTATGAAATATGTTGATAAAAAATGGGAAAATATACAGTTTGTAAATTTCTGTAAAAGCTTCATATACCAGTGCCAATTTAAAATAAATACATGATAGCTTTAAAAAAAATCCTTGAAAAGTAGTCTTAATAATAAGGTATTTCGAATAGTAGCATTCACTTCGATGAAATAATTTTAAATAAATATTCTACAACAAGTATGAATATGAAAAGCGCAGAAATGGTTTGAATAATTAATATAATTTAACATGTAACCATTTAATTGCCAAATAAGTGGAATGTTTATAAATTATATTAGTAAATGTTACACTAAAATGATCTAAATATTTGATTCAAATAAAGTGCATTTTTAAATTTATACATTATTAAATACGTATAGATGTGTACATTAAACATTAATTCATCTATAAGGGTGCACGCTGCGAAGGTAACAAAATAAACTACAAATCAAACTAACCAACTTATAAATAAAGTATGGAATGTAGATAGAATCGTGTTTTCTTAGTAGGTGTTTTACGTAAATTCCATCAAATACTTTGAAAACTACAAATTATATTTATTTTCCAACGGCATTTCAACTTCATATAATGATACTAAATCCTCCTCACTATAAATTTAAATCAAATTGGAATTGAAACTATTTATTTTATAACCATACGCTCAAAAACTCTAGTTATTCTATGATAATGTTCATGAATATTAAAATATGTTCATCAAAACCAAAAATCTATAAACAAGAATGCACAATGCTTTTTACCAGTAAAATCTAAAATACTATTTAAAAAAGTACATTTTTGATGGAAAAGAGTGTCAAAAAGGAAACAAAAACAGGAGTTATAAAATATAGTATCAACTATACAGAATACTATTTGCTTACAGTGTATTTATAGAAAGGAAATATACACCTTAACAGTGAACTGAGTAATATTCTATTAATATAAAATCTATATTGTTTCTAATATTCTGTTTTAATGTAATCAAAAATTACTTTTCAAATGTGTATCTTTGTTCTTTGGTAAACTAATCTATCTTCCAGGAAAGGAGGAAGTCTTAAACTAGCCGGAAACATTATATTTAGTATTTCTTGGAGGTGTCAAGAAAATGTTGTTTGGGTCCCTTTTGATAACCTTAATCAGCGAGTATACTAAGGATATGGAGTACAGTGTAATGTGGAAATACCAGACGTTAATAAACTAGATTGATGTTGGGTTATATGCGTGTTTACATCGCCTGCCCACCCCACAACCAAAGGTGAGGACGTAGAATAGATACTATCGAGGATCCCCAAATCCCCCTGCCCCATTTCATATCCTCTTATAATCGTTAAGGTCTTGATCAACAGCTTTGACGCTGACGTATGTTCTCATATGGTATTCTTTTCATAGGAATAACCTTTTAAAAATTACAAAATTATTTTTTGTGCTCAATATTGATAGAATAATAGTATTTATTTTAGTGTTATTCCATGGAGGTTTATAATATATAAAAATAATAATAACTAGAGTAACATGACGTATGAATATGTAGAAGTATATCTAGGATATTTTATTACTGTTGGAAAAGGTTATTCCTATGAAAATTCTTCTATACATGAAAAACCATTAATGGAAATAAAAACTTGTTGTTGGTGTTCGCAGGTGAGCGGTACCCTCCATAACACGGGCCAGACCCTGGTGTTCCGTGTAGACAAGAACACCAAACATCACGTGAACATCTCAGGTGGACCTCTGGCGTACCGATACCAGTTCGAGGAGATCTACATCCATTACGGGATAGTGAACTCGGCGGGCTCTGAGCACCGCATCCACGGCTACTCCTTCCCGGCGGAGGTAGGCACACACGCAGTGCGCAGCGCCGGACATGGTTGTGGCTAGGCATCCCACCTTACAAACATGTTCGGCGGGTCACCATGAGGTAGAATCACTAGGGCGTCATCCATACACCCCACCACGTACCTCTTTTTTTCTTACCAATTTTTTGGCACTCCGCCCTCCTCTGTAACACCAAGTAGACATTTAGCCTGACCTATAATACTTACTTAGCACCACGTCTTACTACCCATTCAGGTTATTTGCTTAAGTACTAATTACTCTAATGGGTTATGAATTGGGAAGGTTTAGTATAGAGTAAGTGAACCCGCATTTGAGTTGAGAGAGAGTGAGAATGAAAAACCAGTTTTTAAAATCCACACCCACTTCAATCAAGAGAGATTCGAACCTCAATCTACCCGTCCTCAGCAGTCTAGCTCAACACGAAACCAGTGCGCTAGCTAACTACGCCATTGAGGTGGGTCTGACCTATATTACCCCCTCCAACATGTGCTACGTAGCTTTTTACATAAAGAATGAATGTCACTATTTCAATATTAATATCGGGAAACTAAAAGAAAGTATTTACCTTGAATTTGCATCACGGTACATATTTGTAGGTTATCCTATAAGTATGTTTATTAATCGTGAAAGTATGAACAATAATATTATTATTTTCAACATTAGAGTGTATAAGATCTGTGTTACGGAACACTGTGATGTATCCACCCTCCCCCAGGTAACACCATGCAGGCATTAGAGCTCCCCCTCCTACCTCTCAACAATGTTATGTGGATTATGGATGACCCCTTGGGGGACTCTGTCCCTTACCACGTATGTTGCCAAGATGCATCAGGGGGGCTACCTACCTGGGACTGTGTCTAGTGCTCTAGCTGTAATCTACTCTATTATTCATTTAATTAATGAATTTAACACCGAGGTTATTAAATTCTTAATTTGAAATGAAGAGGTAAGGGACTTATCTTGTAGTTGCAGACTTATCAGCATAGATAATAATTAATGGGTAAAAGTAATTCATCAAATACATTTTGGAAAACCACCTCCAGAGCATCCCGCTGATATCTCCGAGTTTCGAACTACAAGTCACCGGTATCCCAGTTTATTGTTATGCTGACCTCTTAGGTAGTGTGACCACCTGTGAGGATTTTGATTAAGTGAAATCTTTCGTTTGATACATTTATAAAAAAAAAATCCACTTCGTTGGACGCATGGTCTAAGACAGGGTTCGGCTTGCTTTTAGTGGTGTTGTGCTGAAGTAATATTGCTTAGTCACTCGGCATGCCAACAAACCTAAGCACACCCAACTCGTTTATAATTTATGTTAACTAGTACAACTAATATAACAAATTTAAGTTTATCTTGTAAAACGTAAATGTAACAATATATTTCTAAATGAAATGCATTAAATAGCTACTGTAGCTTGAATATTAATTATTTTAATATAACTCAGATAAATAATAATAAATACAAAAGCTATAAATGTGTTTTACATCATTTAAGTTCTGAAAACGTTATAATGAAATTTTGAAACAAAATAATTTAATCATTTTAACATCAAACACGCTATCAAAACTATTACGCACATCAGTGGTTTTAATTAAAAATAAAAGTTTCATATTATTTTTATTCAAATCGCTCAGCGTGGCATTGGAAATTGTTCCACGTGCTACACTTGGAACGTGTGCCGTAGTTTGCAAACCCCTGGTCTAAGACGTCATTATGGCAATATAACAGATTGATAATTACGGGGCTATCGGGGTTCTAGTCCCAGTCAAGTGTATAGATAATATTTTTTAACTAAATGGTTGTTGTTTTTTTAAATCAACCTCAATTCAAATTCTAATACATTTCCTCATACATAACTTAATTATGGTACCTAGTACATGTAGTGATTGGCACAATTAGTGGTTGAAACCAGCTGCTAAAAACTTTATAAAAACATTAAAAGATAATTTTGTAAGCAATCCAATTAAAATCAAATTCTTAGGGTCACTAATATGATCTAAATTTGTGATAAACATTTCTCATATTCAACCAAAAATGGCAGATAAACTGGGACATGGGTTGGTGGCTGCGACAAAACTAAATATATTGTAATTTTCAATATTAAGTTTAAATTAAACGGGTTCGTAGTTTTACTACAGTTACTGATACAAATCTTATTAGCGATAGTTTTTTGTTAAACTAAATTGAGCCTACAACTCATAGGTATTTTAGTTCGTGAAACACCCGCCATAACAAAATCTAGTTAAATATAAGATTCTCAAATGCCATCACTCTAAAGATTCCATCTTTTTTTGGAAAAGAAAATATATCTCTCAACTGAATTCCAACTCAACACTTGAACATTTCATATCTTCAGTTTATTGACGTTATAATAATATATCATGCATTATTTTCTTGCCACGGAATGTTTATTTTTATTTACTTATAAGCAAACACGTTTGATTACACACAACTTTTCTCGTTGGAATTCAAACTTATAGGCTCAGACAGAAATGTTCTTCCTACCGAGTTTCTCAGAGTAGGAGCGAGACGAGGAGTGGGAGCGGGACATTTAGGACGACTAAAAACTGCCGTCAAGTCTATGCGAGCAGAATTGTAATGAGTTGAATATTCCACGGCGTACCCCTCCCACCCTCATTCCTCCACCTTCCCCTCTTCCTTTACCGGTCTATAGCCGCGAGCAGACCCAACTCGTCAGAGGTCCCCTTCCCTCCACCCCCCTATACTCGGGCCAACCTTAATACCCACACTCCCCCTTCTCCTCTCACCTCACCGGGGCTTGGCGCTCTTCAATTAGATCCGCCACGTAATCAAGATAAGAGGTAGCCTAGGCAGAGCTTCGATCGCCTCTAGATCCCTTCTTCCTCTTCCCACCTGCCGGATGAGGTATTTTATGGAAGGAGGGTGTTGCGGGGAGAAATTATTCGTTGATGGTTTTACCCCTTTGCTTTGCTACTGGTCCCTCTCTTTTGATTTAAGGCATTATATATTCATCCGCATCTTCTTTTTTATGTTTCTTTTTTTTTCTTTCGCCCACAATGACATCCTTTCCATAATAGTGATTGCTAAATGGAAAAGTAGATTATGTCCTCTATTAAATATGAAAAACTGATTTGTGTGTTAAAGGATTAAGTTGTCGCGTATGAATATTTGAACCAATTTATTGTGAGAAGGAACATATATTATATCCTTAGCAGTAGATATAAATGTACTGTACGATCGCAGGATAAAATTTATCATATTTATCTCAGTCTAACAGTAGGCTAATTATCATTTATAAATTTGCCTTCTATGCTGATTTAGTAAATAATCCTTTTTAAAGTTAATAATAGGTATAATGGACCAAGCATTATTTTTCACTCCTTTACCTAAACATAGAGACATTTATCTACAGCTCGAAGGAGATTGAAAATGAAATAATAGACATTGTTACAGAAACAACCATATTCATAGCTCTATCTTAGCAGTTGATGTTTATTTTATTGTGCTATTGCTACTAACTAGGCGCTAATCTTTCTCTCAATATTTTAATAATGTAATTGCTACAATAATTCAAACTCTTTTAAATAATCGTTGGTTTATGTGTTAGTTAATTTTTATGGTTTGTAGGTCTCCTATACAAAAATGTCAATTTTATATCTCACCAAGAAGTAGTTTATTCTTTCTATTAATTTTTGTAGGTTTTGAGAGTCCATCCATATTTATTAATATCTCTTTCCCCTAAACCAATTTTGAAGCTTATATTTGAAAGTATTTTTTTTGTTTTTCCACTCCTTATTTCCAAGACCTCCATTTAAAAATTGTATTTGTTTATAGCTCAGAAACAAATGACCTTATAAAAGTGTTTGTCTAATAAATGTGTTTTATCTTCCAGAGTAATACAACTTTGAAGTGATAAGTTTTTACGTATCTCAAAGAGATGCAAATATATCATACAAATTTTAACCATCCGCTTGTGTGAAGTACTCTTTAAGTCATTTTATCGCAAAAATGTGATATGCTTAAGCGATTTCCTTTGTGATGCTAGACTGTGCTTTGATACGAGTTTTAATAATAATATTTAGGGCTAATTTAGATAAAATCATTAAAACCAATTTCATGAAAATTTATTTTCTCTCTTTTCGTCCTATAGTATACTACCCTTAATTTTAGGGCAAAATAGGTAATTCAAAAATACCCTCTGAAGAACCTTATGAAAACTCTGAACACAAAGTCTTATCCTAATCGGTAAAATGGTGTCTGCCTTAGGCCCATTAACACACACACCCATATAGAGAGAGAGAGATGACATTTCGAAAACTACTTTTTAAGGTTCATGGTATATGTGGGTTATCAGGGCCATCCATCAAAATATTTATTAGAATATTTTTACGATCAAAACACCTCCATTTTCCTAAGGGTCACGAAAAAGTAATTAAAAAATATCTCTCCTCACTGTCATTAACGGATGATTGGTCTTATTTATAAAAGCGGTTACAATATTGTGTCTGCTAAAATTTCAAGGCTGTAGTCACTTTCAGAGACGGTAAAGTTTTTTTACTTCATTAATCACTGACCCGGAGTTTATGGTTCGCATCTCAGCAGGTTGTACCCAGAATGTTTTTAAGACAAATGATATTTTCCATTCTCTCTCCACTCTAGTGTGGATGCATTATTTTTAAGCTAGCACCCTAATATTTACCCTTTGAATTATTCACTAATAACCTTTGAACTAAATTTAAAATTAATAAAAACTTATATCCAGTGTTCAGTTTTTCCCCTTAGGTTCGGTTAATTTAGTTGGTGAATTCAAGTGGTCTGATGTTAGCCAAAATAATCTTCTATTAAATCTCCTTCGTTTGACTTTCACAAACAAATCTAATAATAAATAAGCTGAAAGGAGTGATATTTTATTTTTTGTCATCACCATACACCGTCTTCTCTTTCCTCTTTTTTTCAGGTGGGTTTGAAAATCAAAGTAGATGCGGAATGGACAACGGAATGTGCAAACACTGTCCCCTGTTGTACAATAACATATCTGTCAATAAATATTTACTGTTTTGTTCTGCTTAAGTAATCCTTAAAGACGTTGGCCCTTAAAGTTAATGAAACAGTACATCTTACAATGCTTAGTTCGAAGATTGACCAGAATTTAAAACATTTGTTTATACTATAGGGCAGATTTTTTTTAAAAGCAACCTCGTTTAAATGTCTGCATTTTAGGGGTGAATCGCTTGAATTACTTCGTAATTTTTCCGAAAACAATTTATTAGTGTATTATCTTAAATTAGCAATAGGACTTTCGAATCTTCGAATACCTCGAATATTCTAAAATTTTCAAGAGTAAATTGGATTCAAGATGTATGTATATATATATATATATGTTACAAATATTTCAATTAAAATTGTTTTTATAACTTATACATAGCTTACTTTAGGGCTTAGTCCAACTTAATTACTATAACAAAGTTCACAACCAGACCCCAGTACATTAGTTTGCCCTCAAATAAATATATAAATTGTATAGTGAATAAACTATATAAAAAATGTAACATTTAACTATTGTTTAAATTTTGTATACCAAATTAAGAATGTTTCTTTAAAAGTAAGCCTCTTATACCTATAAAGTTTTATAAGATTAAGATTTGAATTCAAGATTATAATATTTGGGTAAAATGTAGATTCAAACTCGTAAAATAGGAGATTCAACCCATATATAGTTAAGATAATTAGTTTTTATGACCCACATTGGTGGTCACGTGGTCAAAGACGTCAGCCTCATCTTACATGTTTTAAAGTGACAGATAAGATGGAGTTAGATTTTTTTTTATATATATTGTGTCCAGCTCTACCACCACAAAAATTTAGGTACCCTTGCTCAAAATTTTACGTTCATTACATTTACCTCAGAAGTGTAGTTTAATTAATATAGCGCTGATTGATGGTAGTTATACATGAATAAAAACACAATGATGATTATTATTCCTTTATTATTTCACTAACCGATGCCATGGTGTATTTGTCAGTGCACCTGGCTATGAACCTAGTGGTCCCAGGTTTGATTCCCGGCTGGTACCTCGGGTATTGTTCCCAAAAGGGCAACTACCCCAACGGTCACAAGGTTTTAGTTAGTTAGGCTCAAGTACTCACTATCATCATATCGTCTAATCGGGACATGGAAAGAGCCTCCACGGAGAGGATCTTCTATTAGTACATTCGGTGGTCCCCTGGGCGACGGTATATTGACACTAACTAATCTCTCCACAAACTGGGCTACAACTTATCTAGTAACCCAGACGCACACTATTATTATTATTATTATTATTACTTCACTATAAATTATACTACTATAAAGCCACATGGCGGATTCACTCACTGACATTAATGTTTACCCACTTCCGGATCAGCTAGAAACTTTAAATTTGGCAAAATTATAGCTTCTAGCCTATAACCGACGGTAAAATTCCAAAAAGATTTTTTTTTAATTAACCCGCAAAAAAAAATCAAAACGGTGGAGCGACTTCAAAGTCGTATAAAGTTGTATAGTAAAAATATGTTTCATATAAAATATTTGTAATGATAAATAATTTCATATATCAAATAGTTTCAGATATATGATAAAATATGTTAATTTACGCTTTTGATCGGAGCCCTTCATTTTGTCGAAATATTGTGAGTAGCAATTTTGTTTGTAATATTTGTAAATGTTTATAAATGATATTTAATCAAAATTGTTGGAGCCGATTTTGAGAATATTGACTTTTTCTCTTTTTGCCCTTCAGTAAACTACCCTTAATTTTAGGGTTAGATATCCAATTCCAAAAATCCCTCGGGGCAACCCTATGAAAACCCTAAATACCAAATTTTATCCCGATCGGTAAAATAGTTTAGGCTCTAGTTGGTGGTACAGATAGACAGACAGACAAAAATTCAAAAACCACTTTTTGGGATTCGGAGGGTCATGAAACGTCGAGATTCATCAAAATCTCGAGTTTGATTTTTTGACGATTACAATACTTTATCTACCTGTAATATATCGAAAAAGTAAACACAGCTCTGAAACTACATTAGTTTACATCCACTTGCAAAGAAAACCCACTGGGTGTTTGGGGGTGGGGCCCCCAACGAGCAAAGCGAGTATATACACACACAGCTTTAATCAAACTGTTAATAGGAAATGTGAATAAATTTTAATATTCAATTCCTCAAATAAATTAATATAAAAATTAATTAGATTTATATTTTATCTCACATCGCTTTAAAAAACTATTTATCCGCTCAACCCTTCCAGAGCACTCTGGTAAATAGCATTCCCCCTTCGAATATAGATGGCAACTAAATAGGCGAGCACGTCGGGTGGTATTTGGAAACGCAAAGGGGGCAGCGAACGGTCGGTTCTCCGCGAGTATCAGAGTCAGATCCATCACTCTCCGTCTTCATCTTTCCGGGCACCCCCCCTTACCTCCCCCTCCATACTCCTACACATGGCCGGAGCAGTGTTCAGCTGCACACGAAATACGAGGGGCAATAAAGGAGCCAGTAATGCAAAAAAAAATATCCAATAGATTTTGGGGGAAGAAGGAGACAGAGAGGAATTGAAGGGGGAGGGAGGGAGGGAGCGACTCGATAGGGTGAACCTGAGGGAGAAGGTTTTCGGGGAAAGGAATCGAGCCGGGAATTTATATTTACGGTGGAGCGCGGTAGGTATAGTCACTCTGTGTGGCACTTTACAGTCCAATTTTTATAGGAAGTGAGCTTTGAAAAATGAAAATATTTTTTTCGCGACCAAATTTAATAACATGTTAATATATTATGTATGTTATTTGATAAAAAAATTTTATCAGAGGTATTTAACGTGCACTTCTTAAACCGGCTTACTATATCAGCATACGATAATTTCTATGAGCGAGAGCGATAGGGCCTACCAATTTTTCCGGGAAATGTATTTTCACATACTTCTACAGGGTCCTTTTTCATGTCACAATCAACATGGAACAGATGGCTTCTACTTTCCCTTCGAAGAAAGTTGTGCTACGGATTTTTATCGCTCAAGTAAAATCCATAGGTTCCTGCTGGGATCGAACCTACGAACACCGCGTCCTGAGGCAAGCGACTTACCATAAGACCATCAAGGTCTGCTATATTATTTTAAAGGTATCGATACTATTTCTCACAAATGACACATAAAGATCACATTACCTGACGTATAAATATCTGCAGATAGATATAATTACTTTTCTAACTTTCAGCTAAGAATATTTCAATAAAAATTGTAATGAAGTAATTTTACTCACGCTTGTGGGAACACGATCTAAACGTCAATATCCTTGAGTCTGGTTTTTCAGTACCGGAAAATTCAGGATCCGATTCCTGATCTAGAAGTGTTTTTTACTAAATAATTACCCAATCTACTTCCACACAAATCTGGGTACATTTCCTCCAAATTCTACTTTTCTACCCCTACCACATTAACGTAATCAATATTTTTAGTAATATTATGTAAATAGAATGAACGGGAACGTGGAAAGGAAAATAGATCCATATAATATATTTACTTAAATATAAGCATAAACAATGAGCTCAATAATTATTATAATATGGCTAAAAAAATATTACATTTTAAATTTTACACAGATTATAAATAAAACAATTACATAATTTAGGACCTTTAAGCTGTCTAATAATTAGTATCAGCTAATCCCCCCACATTTTGGGTTACGAGTGATGTAGTTCATATATGTATATACTATCTATCATATAGTTATAAAGTAAGAAAAGCAATACTGGGAATAATTCAAAATTTTTAGGAAAGATTTTATACACATAAATAGTTTTTCTACCGAAGGCTAACAAAACATTGCCGCCAAGCACGTTTTCTCTTGTTTAAATTAATGAGATCTTTCATTGTTGCGGCTAATCTCGATTTTAATTATGTCCAGTGGCACCGAGACAATATTTTTACAATTTTTTTTTTATTGATTTATTTGTTTACTTGGAGACAAAGAGTTTATGTTTTGTACACTCATAGCATAGATAAAATATTAGTGAAATAAAGTAAATGTACTTTAGATTAAACCTCTAACTTGAGCATGGAATGTTCCTAGATACAAAAGAGACTCTTTAGTTGTAGGTAGGGATACATCTGTTACACATCCTTTTACAAAGGATGAACCATATGTAGTTACGCAGAAAAACAACAATCAAAAGTACCAAAAAAAATCCGCTAATAAAACTATCCGCTTTGGTGGCCGCATGGTGTAAGGCAGAGTTTTTCAAATTATGCCCCACAGAGCCTCAAGGTCTCAGCCATATCTATCTCAGACCCCATGAGTCAATTTTAAAATAATATTTTTTTTATTTTTCAAACTTAAAATAGCATCATTAATTAGAATTGTCAATTATTTTAAATATGAATAAATGAAACTTGTCAAAGGCGTAGCCAGAAGACACGATGTTTTCCGTTTGATTTTTTTTATTATTATTATTAGCACCACGTCTTACTACCCGTTCGGGTTATACGCACTTACGCTAATGTGTAATGGTACGGTGATTGTGAGATGAAATGGAGGACCTACAGTTTAACGTGGAATCCGAACCACGGTGGAGGCCTGGCATTCCACACATTCACAAGTTGTGATTAATACACGTCTTGTCAGAGGTGAAGGAAGAGTTTGGTTATCAGATAAATCCGTGCCGGGACCAAGGATTGAACCCCGGACCTCCAACACAGAAGTCCGACACCTTACCCCTAGACCACCAGCTCACCCCATTTGATTTATTCTTTCACACTTTTAAAATGTAACTGTTATCATTTTTATAATTTTATTTAGCATCACATCTTACTACCTGTTAGATTATATGCTTATGCATTAATTACGTAAATGGTTGTTGGGATTATTATGAAGGTATTATTTAGGAGGTGTACCCACATTTTAGTGAAGTGAGAGTGGAAAACTAGTTTGGAAAAAAAAACTCAAAACACCCGAGGGAGCTTCGAACCTCAATCTCCCTGTCATCGGCAGTCTGGATTGCTGTTGCTATTGGATTGCTTATAATTTTAGTGTAGAAAAAATCATGAGGGCTTCAAAACCCCTGCTCTAAAGCATCATGCTCGCAATAAACTAGATTGCTGATTACGAGGGCATTAGGGTTTGAATCCTGATATAGTGTACTGAGGGTTTTATTTCTTAAAATAGTTTTACAATATCCCTCCATGCAAATGAAGGTACACGTCCTTTAAATATATATATTTTAGCACTATGTCTTACTACTCGTTTGGGTTTAACACTTATGTACTAATTACGCGAATGGTTTTAGGGATCATGAAGGTTATATTAAATGAAGTCTATCCGCATTTGCGTAGAGGGAGATTGGAAAACTATTTTGGAAAAAAGACCTCAGTACACCCAACGGAGATTTGAACTTTGATTTCCTCGTCATCAGCAGTCTATCCAACTACAAGAGTAGCGCGTTAGACCACGCGTCTACTGAAGTGGTTTTTTATTTAAATTCAACATTGTTATTATTATTATTATTATTATTATTAGCACCACGTCTTACTACCCGTTCGGGTTGTACGCACTTACGCTAATGTGTAATGGTAGGGTGATTGTGATATGAAATGAAGGACCTACAGTTTAACGTGGAATCCGAACCACGGTGGAGGCCTGGCTTTCCCCACATTCACAAGTTTTCTTGTCAGAGGTGAAGGAAGGGTTTGGTAATCAGATAAATCTGTGCCGGGAAAAAAATTCAACCTTCTTCATCCCTAACACATCAGCGTAATTAGTGCATAGGTGTGTAACCAGAACTGATGGGTCACGGTGCTAAATATAAAAGCTTTAGTTTTTTTTTAATAATTTTTAAATATTACGTTAAATTGTTTATATTTAACGAAATTAAATTTGTACAGTGGTACCTGACTAATTTTAACTTCCGTAGTTCAAAATCATCTTTAACTCGAATTTTTCATCCGGTCCCATGAATTTTGTATTAAAACAATGTTAAAAAATCGTGAATAGTTCGAATTTTGTTTTGGTTAATTCGAAATTTTTATAAGTTGTAATGTACTGTGCAGTATTGTTTTCCTACTTCTAGTTGTGGTGCCGTGTTCTATTTTTGGAAACATGGGAGGTGACGTTGGAATGCGGTCAGTACCCATCTTCACGCCCCTACCCCTCCTCCGCTCACACATACATCATTGTTTACACGTTCAGTTCTGTGCTGCGTTAGTCAAGGTCGAAGCTATCGAGTGGTTATGTGCGTTGTTATTAGTGATTCAGCCGTAGCGATATTCTTGTGACGTTCGAGTTTATTTGTTTTGTTGTTTAGTTTTTTTTTGTTTAGTTTTAGTTTTTTTTGTTTTAGTTTTGTTTAGTTTAGTTTAGTACATACTGTACAGTAGTCTTTGTGTGTGTGTGTGTGTGTGTGTGTGTGTGTGTGTATCGTGGTGTCACTGTCCAAGCCACAGTCCTAAAAATCTTTAATTTTGGCCGAAAAAAGTAGCAGTGGTAAAGGAAGTGGAAAAGGGAATTCCTTTTAAGAAACTTAATATTTAATCCGAATTTTTTGATAGTTCGAATTTTTCCTAGTCCCTTCAAGTTCAAATTATACAGGTTCCAAAGTATTATATATTTTTAAAATATCACTTAATTTCTTACGACACTTAAAAACATGTTAGTATTCTCGTGTTTGTATGGCTATTTCGAGTAATTCGAGTTTTTCATGTATCGCGATAGGCCTTGTCCCTTTCAACTCAAACTAATGAAAGACTATTGAACTTATAACTGGATATATAGGATAAAACACCTTTCTATCTATAAAAGAGGCTTTTATTTATCCTTCCTTAAAGTTATCTGATTCTAATAAAGGGCCAATAAGAACCCATTATCCTAATAATCCCACTAGCTATTAAGATAAGTCTATTATACATGTATTTATAATCTACTTATAAAAAATCAGCTCTCTGAATCTATTGGTTGATAAAATAGTGATTGAATGTGTTTTATTGACTAAGGCATACTAGCTGCATGACTTCGGAAAATAATACAATTGTATTCAACCAGAACTATAGTAACATGTACACTTAATTTTTACTGACAGCAGTTTTACCTTAACGTGTCACACTATGGACCTATATTACAAGTTCAAGGTAAGCCTGATAACTCTCAGGTTAAACAGAGTGTACTTTCAATAAACCAAAATTTACTCGGCAGAGGCCTGTCACCAAATGACTTAACTCATGAGCGAGCTCTAAAAAAATAAATAAGCGCAGGTTGGTTTACTTGTAGTGACACTATAATAACTAGCTTTCTACGTCTTACCATACCAACGCTTGTTAAACTATCACCGCCTATATTCGGGTGCGCAATTACTCACACCCTTATATTGGAACGATAACTAGCCAGTTAACCCCTAGCCATTCTTTTTTTTTTATCAAGGCTCGTGTTTAGAAACGTTTGTTTCTACCATCTTAAAATAATTATTTTCACTTGTATGGGTAACAAATCTAGTAACACTATTTTTCTTCCACCTGTCAACATTGAGAGCTTCAGAACACACACCGTAACGTTTATAATAATATACAGATAAGAGTAGATCAATAAACTTTTTGAACTATTACTAAAGATTTTCGACTAATGGACCAACTAATAATTATTTTTTAACAATTAACAAACTAGTTCGGTGGTCGAAGGGTCTAAGGCGTCACTCTTGTCATAGACTGGCCTGATGATGGCGAGGAGATGGGGATTATAATCTCAGTCGGCTCTAATTAGCGTGTTTTTTTAAGTTGTTTCCCACCCTCCTTTTACGCAAATAAGGGTTGATTAAATGTTTTCTTCCTCATCCCTACCCCATTAAAGTAATTATCATATCTGCGTGTAAACTGAAGGGGTATTAAAACGTACTGATAAAATAAAACAAGTCAAGATTAATATATTGACTGATATTGGTGGATGCCTGATCTAAGGGAGTTGTGTTTATCCATTTTGTTCACGTTCCCTTAGATATAATCTATCTTCAACTCTATAACCCCAAAGTTATTGGTGCATAATGCAAGTTATACATTGTCTATAATCTATTTCTATAATAAAATTGACTCTCCCAGATCTCATCTCCTTACGTCCTGTTATCTTGTGGCTAACCCTAAATCCGGCCCTGATTGTTTGTTAAGGGTTTATCATTAAATAATATATATATATATTAGTTCTACGTACCTCTAAGATGTAATCACCTCCACAGGAGGTATAAAATACATGTATTCTGATGATCGGGAGAAACACTTTTTTTTCTTTTTTCAAGCACTGAGTCTTACTACCTGTTAATACTATACGTATATATTATAATTATTCTAATAAGCTAGGAATGCGTAAGGTTGAATTTAGAGGAAGTGTATCTGCATTTACGTGAAGGCCGAGTGTAAAACAATTTTGGAAAAAAACTCTTAGTACACTCGACCGCGATTAGAACCCCAATCTCCCTGTCGTCGACAGTTTAGTCTAACATGAGAGTGAACATGAGTGAACATAGAACATGCGGTTACCGAAGCAGGTAGATTGGTGTTCCAAACCCGGTTGGAGAATATTGAGTTTGTATTTCTCTATATTGGTTTAATAGTCTCCCTCCAAGTAAATTTTACTACATTTCATATTTATTCTACCTTTCTAATACACCCATTTAGCGCAAATATGCTGTTAGGCCAAATAATTATAAGGACGTGATGCACAAGTAAATGCAAATAGTGAACGTAGCTATGCACCTGTCTATACGTCTCAAGCGGGTGGATGCAGAGGATTGTAGGGACTGTACCGGACGGGGAGATGGACCTATCCTTCCTCTATCCTATCCCCAGGCAATTGAAGAGTGAGAAGGGGGAGGGGGTGGTTTGGGATGAATGGAGACCCGGGGAGAAGAGTGCAACGGGCCATCACTTCTTGGCTTAACCTTCACTTTTATAAGAGAGTCGATCCTCCGCGCAGCTTCTGAGGCTAGGTTTACACCAGAATGACAAGGGGAACCTACCACGAAGGGGAATTTATTCACTGGAATATCCTGACTGCAGATCTATGGGACCATGCTCTATCGCAAAATGGTGGATAATCTTATTTGTATTTGTTAACGTTTTGTCAGAAATATATTGTCATTCTTAGGGTCGAGGCTTATGCTTGTTGCTGTGTCTCGGTCTAAGGTCATTCGACCATCAAAATTGTATTGCACAATTTTAGTAAATGTATTTTTATAAGTTATAAATAATAATTTGATGATATAAAACCATTATAGTTCACGAGTAATAAAGGGTCAAACTTAATGTTTTATGCTTTTCCCGTACCAATTATCAGGTAAAGTAACTAATCTATGAAACAGAAATTTTGCATAAATAGACATTAATTAAAGATGTACACAATGACATATGTATAATAGTAATATTATTAACATAATATGTATTATCAATATTAATATGAATGAATAATTCACTGAAATAACTATAATATTGATATTATTATTATTAATATCAGTATTATAGATATTTCATTCTGTACACCTCATATTAATGACTAATTATAATAAATTGCAACCCAATACGATAATTACATTACCTTAATAATGGTACGCGAAAAGCATAAATTAGCAAGTCTTAGATCGTGAACTGTGATGATTTGAAATCATTGAACTATTATATATAGCTTATTTGTAAAAATGGTCCAATGATCTTAAGATAATGTAGAATGCTAGTTAAAATTATGTATTTTTGCAGTTGTTATAACAGAAAATTTTATACGTATAGTAATATTAACAGTTCTTGAAAAAATGTCATGAGCGCAGTAGCATTTTAACATAAACTTTAGAAATAAGGGGGAAAAGTCCTTATCAAATGCATTAATGTTAATGTAAAATATAAATAGATGCAGGTATTAATGAGTGTAGAAAATTAAACTAAATATATGTACTGAAGCAATGCATTATTAATTTAATCCTGAAGGTTTTTTGCTATAAATTAAATTCCATGTTTTTAATGAAACAATATTTTATTTATTTTGACCAAAAAAAGTGTTTTCCTATCAAAATTATAAAAACACTGATCTTTACACGCGTTCCTTACATCCCCACATTAAAACTGTCCAGTCCCAATTTAATTTAAAGGCGTGTTATCACTTTACCTTTTTACCTTTTTTTTACAATTACTTACAAAGTAGCTAAACATTAAAACCTAATTGGCCTGTTCTTTAGTTTATTGCTGTTGGTAAGATAACAAACTTCGTTTTAAATGTTTATCTTATATGAATATAAGAATGGATGTATTACACTGGACAAATAAATGCATAAAACAAATATACCTATGAAACTTTATAAATAATAATATTCTCTTGATAGTTAAAATACCACTCAGAGCAAAAAAAGCAAAGTATAACCTTTATAAATATATCTGATTTCAAAGAAAAAGTTGCAAGATGAAAATCTCATATATTATAATGAGCTAAGCTAATCTCATTAGTAACCCCTGAGTGGGCCGTAGTCTTCTCCCTTCTCCACCTAATTAAGATTCATACCTGCCCTGCGTTGTCTCATGAATATATAAAAACTCTTCTAACTCAATCTCAGAATCACGATGCCCTAGAATTAACATTCTAAATTCGATAGAAAATAATCTAGTTTCAACTTCAGACAAATTGGAGGTCACATTTTTATATTACATAGTTTTGTAAAGTTATTTAATAATTTAAATTGATATAGAAAGGAAATCATTCCCAGTTGTATCAAATTGGGAAATTGTCACAAATGAAACATATATTTTAAGAATTATATTTTGTACATCTACTTCTTCCATATTTCTATTAATTGTACTTCACATTTTGGAAAACGTTTGAAGTTAAATAAAGAGAGTTATTGGAATATTAATAAAAATGTGTATTGATTTTTAAACTAAATTAAAGCTAGTTAAAGCATATAAATTGTGCTGAATCAGGCAGGTGGGTGGGGGTAAATATGGTGTCAAGTCAGAGTATTAGCAAGCAAATTGGTGGGAATTTAGACATAAGGTCAGGTTCGTCTAATCTGGTTCGCCAGTGGCCGGGTTTAGATTCCCGGATGGGTGTGTTGAGGTAGGTACTTTTACAAAGGACAAATGATGCATGGTTACGTGGATAAACAACGATCACAAGTACAAAAAACTTAAAATTATTGATATATTTTTAATTAGAATAAACGTTAATATGTTATTATTATCTGCGAAACTATGTATTATTATTTAATTTAAAATAAATATATTAAATGATTTTTAAACTTAAAATACTGTAAGTATTTTCATTATTTACAAATATTTAAAGATGAGAATCCTCAACTTTAACTGCTAGAGATCCATTTTTGAGGACGATTTGTTTTCAAACATTTCAAATTCACTGGCTAAGTTTTGCTCTAGTTTTTACGTAATCCTTTACGTCAAGTGAATTCAGTTCACACAGTTTGTTTATTTAATTCTTGCGAACGTTTAGCGAATACTATGCTACGATAACTTTAAGTTTATCACAAGCCCGAGATAATGGAGATGATCCGTTTTTCCCCGTCATAGTTATGAGTGATTGACTCCCAACAGACTCCCCTAATGGTTATCTCGAATACCTCTATTGTGAATCTCCTTATAGTTGCTTCTTCGTTGTTGTTGGGTTTTTTTTCAAAAAAAATCCTTGTTGTTGTTATTATTATTACTGCTTTTCCTTTCAATTTGAATTCAAGCTACTTTTCAAAACGATAATCTCTATTGTATCGACCAATAACAATGCCCTTCTTTCATCCTCTATCCATATTGTGGGTGCTTTTTTTTTCTCTGCTCAGTGAATATCCTTTATACATAATGACTGCACAAAAAAAAGACATCATTGGTGATATCACAGCTGCAGGCTTGTTAGCAATTTAAACAATGTTTAGGAAATATATTAAAATAAGTAGAATAAGTATTAGGCTACATATCTACAATAAAGATATGTTGACAAAACTGATAAAGCCTGCAAATTAGCGGAATAAATAAAATAAATATTTGAAAATATATTTTAAGTGTATCTGTTTGTATTTCAAAATAAGTTGGCTAAAATGGAGAACTATAAATATAATATATCGAGAAAATAAAAACCAAGCTTTACTGTTAAAACCCCTCGTGAATTAAAGCAGAAATCATATTAACCAATTTTAAAAATGGAAATGTTAATTATATTAATTTAGTTATGTATAATATAAACCAAATTAATGTGTATTTTAATCAACCCTTTTGAACAATTTTTTTACATAATTGTTGCGGTAAGGGAACATTAAAAAACTTAATTGTTTCATACCCACCATGAACGAATTATATATATATTAAGGAACCAAACTCGTTTTAAAAAATTTTACAAGCCTCGATTTAAAACAATTCAATTCAATTTAATATTAAAGGTCAAACGACTGAATAATAAATACTAAAAATGTAATATAGAATTAAAATCTTAATTTCCTTTATGTCAAATTAGAAGTTCGCACTAGTGTATAAATAATCCACTCTATTCCCCATGAACCTCTTGGTATTTCCTTATTTCTTGGGTTCCATAACATTTTCTATATTCTTCTTTCAGCCGACTAGTTGCTAATACGAATGCTCGGAAATGCCGCAGCGCTAGTGGTACCAATGGATGAACCGCAGTGTAAACACGACGACCGTTTATCTGCTTTTTGAAAGACTACAACTGTTTGAAAAGATGTAGGTGTTCAATAGTGTTACGTATGTAACGTATATTAGCTGCTAGATGATATTTAGACAATGTCAACGTGGATGGAAATAAAACAAATAATAATAATAGCGTGTGGCTAATAGAGAAGCCTTTACGAAAATTAAAGCTATTAAGCTATAAATTAGCAAAATAGCTTATCTCTATAAAATAGAGGGGGTAATTGCAAATAACATTTAATTGGTTTGTGCAATATACTCATATACAAAGATATAAAATATCATAAAAACACATGCTGAATCAAGAGCACAAAATTGCACATTCATCAAATTCTCAGAATTAAATTTATCCTTTATTATCATTTCTTAATACTTTATATCTAATGGAAGTCGTATATCAACGGTCAACACCTTACTTAGGTCGAATCAGGCATATCTTTGTGCGGTTTTATATATTTTGCTTTTAAAAAAAACCTGAATTTGAAATAATGAAACCGTCTATTCATATATTTTTAAAGTCAACACAATATTAAATTAAATATTTTTAATTAAATAGTTATTAAAATGATTCCAATTTTTCTATTTTCAAATGAATATTGAAGAAAACTGTACTTCTATACGTTTCTAGTCTGAGCTTAATCTTGTATGTAATACGCCGGTTATTCGACAGGTCAGTATTTCACTGAGTGATACTTAAGAATATTTTTTATATTTGTTTTACCCATGACACTAATGAGTAACTTTGATAGATATATATACAGTTGAACTTGGTTATAGCCGCTTCGGCTATTCCGTCAACTTGGGCGTAGCATCATTTTTTTTCAGCAGTTCGGTCAAACTATCATCTATTAACGCTATAAGCCCTCTGTTTTAGCGTCACTACCACTCGGTTGTAGCGTAGAAACTTGTTAGACATTTTACTTTAAATTGTATTTAAATGTGCGTATATGTAAAAAACAAAATTTTAAAAATGGTCAATTCCTACAGAAATATATTTTATAGCAAGCTAGGAGTGTGCTGGTCCAATAATAGACTGAATGGCAACACAAAGTCAGGGAGGGGGTATCGGGAATCGTGGACGCTTCAAGGTCAAAATGAAGAGAGGACTAACCTTCCTTCATTGACACTGAGCTGGCTGGAACGGTTTCGTGTGCGCGTCTAAGCTAATGGCCATGATTTTTTTGTTTTTTGTATGTTTTATAAGTTTAACGTTAGTTTTGCTAGTCATTGTATAGTAATCTGGTAGTCATTATATGTAGGCCTACATTTTTTACAATCATGGAAAGTTGCTGTACATAAAGAAAAGTTCTGTTTATCCCAGAGAATGTACATGACATTAGAGCATGCGAAAGTGGACGGAAAAAGGCTTATGTATGCCGTGAGTTTGGATTAATGAATTCTACTGTAAATGTCGGTGACCTGGTGGTCTAGGGGTAAGGTGTCGGACTTCTGTGCTGGCGGCCGGGGTTCACTCCTCGGTCCCGGCAAAGATTTATCTGATTACCAAACCCTTCCTTCACCTCTGACAAGATATCTTGTGAATGTGGGGAATGCCAGGCCTCCACCGTGGTTCGGACTCCACGTTAAACTGTAGGTCCTCCATTTCATCTCACTATCACCCTACCATGACACATTAGCGTAAGTGCGTATAACCCGAACGGGTAGTAAGACGCGGGGCTAATAATAATAATAATACTGTAAATGTCCCTCCTTACAAGATATTGAAGGTGTTCTGTTCATACCTCTTTTATAACGTCACTTTAACGTAACCTCAAAATTTGTTTGGCCCCTTCGATGATGCTATAACCAATTTGCACTATATATATATATATATATATATATGTACAGAAGTTATAAAACCCGCTTTGGCAGTAGAATGGTTTAATGCACTAAGTGATATTCAAACTTTTTTTTGTCAGCTTTCCTCAGATATTGTTGTTGTTTTTCAACTTTGTGCACCTAAATGTGTTGGGGCATGATGTAGGTGATACATATTTTATACTCGACATCTAGAAAAAAAAAAAAAGAAAAAAACTGGTGCTCCCAGATCGTATGTACTTACGTCCGGGTCACTCGTAGCTAACCCTACGTGTGCACATTATTATTTTCAGTGTTTATCTTGAGTGTGAATAATTTATTAAATAAATATATATATACATGTAAATATATATAAATAAATAAACACATTTGAATTTTACGTACACCCTAATATGTCTTCCCGCACTCCCGGGGGTAGGCATAGCCCAGGTTGGATACCACTGGTCTAAAGCGTCACTCTCGTAATAAACTGGACTGCTGATTACGGAGAGATTGAGGTTCGAATCCCGGTTGTGTGTACTGAGCTTTTTCTAAATGGATTTGCACTCTACCCAATGATGCAATTTAATAGGGTGATGACAACATAAAATGTATTATCATCTGTATTTCCCCCCTCCTTTGTTTGTTTTAAAACTGACGGGCAGTTCTACCCAGCATCGTTATAAACCAATTTTATTTCTGGTATTAAGAATTTCTGATTGATTATTATGAAGCTTTAGCGTCAAGAAACGGTCAAATATGTCATTTAAATTAAGCAATAAAATCATTTAAATAGAAAACCAGATTTATTTTAAAAATTCAATTTATCACTACCGATATTTTTCTATCTCGTATATAATAAATGTATATGTTAAAAAAAAGCTACTTTCAGGGATTTTGTTTTAAAATGCAGGACAAGTCAGATGGAAAGGGCAATATTTTGGGAGAGTATAGTGTGGGTCATTTTAAAATTAAAATATGTATGAAAATGTTTATTAGTTTCGATAGTTTTTGAAGACGCAGCTGTTTGAATTAACTACGAATGATACATGTCTTACATGTTCACTCAAAAATTGAACCGTGAATCTCAATACACTTTCAACGAGTTTCCTAAGGATTGTACGTCGTTTCTCTGATTGTAGAGTGCCGTTATCTTACACGAATTGCGGTATTCAAAATCCGATCAATCAATTCTTCTTGTGTGTTCGGCTATGTTTGGTAAACCACCATTTCCAATCATCCCCATAAACAATATTCTAAGAGACTGAAATCCGTAGAGCGTGACACCCAATTAATTGGATCATCGCGTTCAATCCATAACCCAGGGGCAATTTGGTTTAAGTATTGCACGAGCATGATTTGGCGGAGCTCCGTCACGCTGATCTTACATTATCTGCCGTGTTGCCAAAGGGCATATCCTCCATTAGTTCTGAAAATTTATGTTGCAGCAATTGTAGGTAATTTTGCACCTGCTTGGT
Organism: Timema poppense; assembly: GCA_902141375.1. Taxonomy (NCBI): domain Eukaryota; kingdom Metazoa; phylum Arthropoda; class Insecta; order Phasmatodea; family Timematidae; genus Timema; species Timema poppense. Next base: position 71,163 of record CABFOV010001925.1, read on the forward strand.
GATTGTCATTGATAACAGGACCAATTAAGGTATAGTCGATAACGCCGCACACACATTGCTGCAATAATCTTATGGAAATGAGTTACTACAGTTGCGTGCGGATTCTCTTCAGACTAAAAATGATTGTTTCGGCTGTTGTTGATCACTTAACGTGTAAAGGTTGCCTCATCAGTGAAACATCTTATTGGAATTAACTGGCGATAAGTGTGTAGCCACTGAAAAGATTCTCCCTGGTGCGGATGTTGGACACGTTGAAAGTGGTAGGTATGAAAGCCAAAGTGATGTAATGCTCTATATACTCTTGTCTGTGTAACAACCATTCACATACGCCTACTAATTCATCATGCACTCATAGTAGGGCTGCGGTCTATAATCCGTAGAAACTTTTTCTTTTCGTTCGCATGTTCTTGACCTGTACAATATGATGAGATAAAGTTATAAATTTCCGAAACTTTTGAGATTAATAAATATGTTCATATACACTTTCATTTTAAAATGGCTCATTCTATCATCTCCCAAAATATTTCCCCCTCCTCCTGACTCATCCTGTATAAGTTTTAACCTGTTAAGGTGGTCACATGGTATGTCTCATGTTCTTGTTAAACTATTTTTGGCAAAATTGGGGTTCTAATCTTGGTTGGGTGTACTGAGGGTGGTTTTTTGAAACGGTTTCTCACTCTCCCTCCACGCAAACACAGGTGTATTTCCCTTAAAAATCTACCTTCCTCCTTTCTATTCTATCAGCTTAGTTAATGCGTGCCTATGGCGTGCCAAAAATATATATATTTTTAATGAAGCAATCAGACATAAGTATTGCCGAAGATTCCTTGATAAGGCGCTACGAATCTTATTACTTAGAAAGAAAAAAAGAATGGTGAGGGTTGAAATAAAGACACTTTGATCGAGTTGAAATGGGTTTTTTCCAAGAAGCTAATTAAAGACGGCAATTGGAAATCCCTCCCTCCTCACTCACCTCTTCTAAGTAAAAACACGTCCCTTCCAATAAAAGTCGAACTCTAAAAATATCGATTTGCTATAAATCAAGATTCCACATGTCATGAGCATTTCCTTCCCCGTTTCGTCACGTGTCAAAAGGCAAACTCTTTTTTTTTTTTAGTCTTCTATGAACTGATGAAATATGCACAACGCCACTTTTCACCTTCCTCCGGAAAAAAAAAATTCGTTTCACGAACATGGGGTTTGTATGATGTAGGGGGTAGACAACCCCTTGCCTTACTCTCCTCCCCCTCTTCTTGTCGTTTTGAGTCTAGGGACTTTGCTTTGCATCGTGATCTATTCTGTTCTCTTCTCCCCATTTTTTTTTTTTTTTTTTTTTTTTTTT
>CABFOV010001925.1:72614-94073 GCA_902141375.1 Timema poppense
TTTTTTTTTTTTTTTTCATTTTCATACATTTTATTCTAGTCATGTTACCAATATAAGAAATGATTCTTTCCTCAGAAATTCATATGCAATGTAAAATAAAAAAATAAAACATTTGTAAAATTAAATATTCCATTTTAAAATATTCTAGAATTTTGGAAATAATTATTAATATCTAATTATTATTATGATTATTATTATTATACTTTATTATTGCAATAGTGAAAATTTAATACCTCACCATTATGATGAATCTTAAGGTTTATGAGCCCCAAACTCAAAATTGAATCTTACAGATCTGGTTGTCTCAATGTATCTTTCTCTGTCGGTTGCACAGTATGACATGTATGTACCTTGGCCTAGAGATAAATTGATTTAATCGATTTCATTCAAACTTTATGTTTAGATGTTACATAGCTCAACGATAAATCATGATTTTTATTCCAGCTCTAGATCTAATGGTAATTTACTAATGACAATTGATACCCCAGAGAAAGAGTGTTACAATCCAAACACAAGGAATTTTCAGTATGGAAATAGATCTAAAATAGTTTGTAATAGAATGAAACTATTTAGGTTAGTTATATAAAATTGTTAATAAAGATAAATTTTATTTTAGTCTTTGTAATCTATTTTAACAAACTATTAGTTTATTAATGTTATTAAATTAAGTATTAAAAATTGAGTTGTAACACTGCTCCACTGAGGTTTCCTTATTTGAAAATTCTAGATTTTCTGTAATGGTTATAAGAGTTTTATTCAAATTATATATATATATATATCACTCTCAGATAAATACACATTTAAGGCTAGTTTTCTGACGACTGATTTTTGAAAAACTTGTACCAAACTATAATAAATTGCATGAATGTGTGTTACTATTTATTTTAAAATTAATACGTTCTAATACAAGGGTTATTAGCAACTTATTTTTAGGGATGAAAAGGGAAGTTTTAAGTAAATGCTTAGAAAACTGTATTAAAAATTAGAGATGTCATGATACCGGTTTTTCTCGATTCCGATACTTATGTTAATCCACGATTTTGATTCTTAAATATTTCCTGTTAAATATTTCCAACCTCATTAAAAAAAACTATTTATTTAACTTAATAGCATAGTAAAAATACTAAAATATGTAAATAGTAATTTTAAAAAATAAACAAAAAAAAGATCCATCTATCAAGTATTAAAGCATACTATACATAAATAATAAAATAATTAGTAAACAAAATATTTACTAATAAAGTCTCACGGAGTCAAAAATATACATAATTTATAAAGTATAATAAACATTATCAAAATAAATCTTTTAAATTCACCAAATAGGGTTGTTCGCTGAACCAAAAAATATAGAAAATAAAGGCGAATAAACTAATATGAGAGAATTGTTTACCATTAATTCTGAATTTTTCTGCTTTGCTTACTTTAAAGTACTTTCAGTGAGAGCTAATAATTCAGGTATCAAGAATCTCAACATTAAGATAGATTATCATGGGTGACCTGGCGGTCTAGGGGTAAGGTGTCGGACTTCTGTACTGGGGGTTCGGGGTCGATCCTCGGTCCCAGCACAGATTTATCTGATTGCCAAACCCTTCCTTCACCTCTGACAAGACGTGTATTAATCACAACTTGTGAAATGTGGGAAATGTCAGACCTCCGCCGTGGTTCAGATTCCACGTTAAACTCCAGGTCTTCAATTTCGTCTCACAATCACCTTACCATTACACATTAGCGTAAGTGCGTGTAACCTGAATGAGTAGTAAGATGTGGTAGTAATAATTATAATAATAATAATAAGATCGATTCTCGGTTCTTGGGATACTAGTAAGAATTGATGGTATTGAGGTATCGAAGACTTGAGTTCGACATCTCTAGTAAAAATTGTTTATGGAAAACTGCTTGAAGTGCACCAAACTGAGATTCGAAATCTGGTCCTTAACGTTAAAGGTGAACAAGGGCAATATAAATTTAAATTATGATACCGCTGAGTCACCAGTGCGAATATTGATGATATTAAAACGGAATAATATTGGCGCTATGAAAGTTTTAACTTAGAATAAACACATTGTTTGGAAGGAATTGTTTAAAGTCTTCGTTGAGAGCATATAATATTTAGTGCTGAACTCTCTAAAGTTATCCATGACTTCGGATTTCGAATCTCGGTTAAAAATGTCTAGGGAAAATTAATCAGTGATGTTAAGAGTGGTATGGAGCAATATTTTTTTTAAATAAGTTTATATATTAAACTCTCTTGAAATTATAAATAAAATGGCAAGCAAATAAAAAAAACTTTTCTTCTGAAAATATATTTGTCCTTATGTCATATATTTTTCAAAATAAACAGTGTCTGTAGCAAATATACATTTCGAAAGAAAAATATCCTCCAAGATTACTTTTTCGCCCTCCCCATACGTCCATGGGCAACACCTTTATTTCGGTTCATACCTACGTTCTACTTTCTGTGAACTGGGAAGTGTAAGAAATGTGTATGGAATAATCGTAGAATTTTGCGGGAAAAGGGGGTTAAAAAGAAGACGAAGGGGAAAAATGAAAAAAAAAAAAAAAGAATGAATTGGANTCCTTACTTTTATTTGTACTCGAAGCGAGAAGTTAAGTGAGAGTGAGAGGTAATGATACTGTCTCCCTCTTTAACCGGACCGTCACGAGCAGGACAAACCGATAGTGCTACGCTCTATCGGAATATATCTGTCCCTAGCAGCCTGTGCACAACGTTAAGCTTGAAATCAAAGCAAGAAGATACGAGCCCGTGAATAGCCTGAGCCCTTGAGATTCGGTCTTGAGCCTTCGTTATTGAGTGACTGTCCTTGATATTATATTGGATTCTTGGTGTAAGAACACGCTAACTCAATTTAAAGAAATAAATACATCCATGGATAGAAAAAATAAACAGTTAAAATAACACGCTTTGGTAAGCAAACGGAATAGATATCAAGCTCCTATAGTATGGTTTACAAGTGACTTTAAGGTCAGAGTTTGAATCCTGGACAAATATACTGAGGGTGTTTTTCCTTAAATAGTCTATCACTCTTCTGCCAAACAAATTCGGGAATATTTCTTCTAAATGTTATCTTCTTCAAACTCTTCTCATTAGCGTATTTAAACATGCATACATCTCAAATGGGTGGTAATACTACGAGTAAAGTAAAATCAATGGAACTATAAAAACAAATAATTTTTTATAGAGAAATAAAATTACGTATACTTGATTAAATAAATAAATAATTTAGTTTGTACAATGAAGTTATCGAATTTTAAGTCATAGTTTAAAAATGTCAGTCCTATTGCTCAAGAAGATATATGGTAGGGTGGGGCTATTTGGGTAATTTCAACTTTAATTCAAGTTTTAACCTACAATATGCTTGCGATTTTTTTTAACAGTTTTTTTTATATCTTTATTCATATCTTCTGAACCATACTTAGTAAAAGGTATTTTTAAATCTAAGTAGGACATGATTAAAAAATAACATTATCAAGTGGAAATAACATTTTGGTAAAAACGTGCGGCTATTTAGATCATGGATAAGGTTATTTGAATCACATATTTATTTTGATAACTTGCCATGAGTATAGCCAGTTTATTTATTTTTTTATCAATTGTGTATACTAATATATGCAAACAATTTTTTTTTTCAAAGGCCCCGACATATACTTCAGGTTTGACACCGAAACCAATCTCCTTTTCCGCTTGAATTTTTTGTCAAGATAAGTAACTTTATAAAAACTACATGGTGCATCTTCTTCTACTACTTTATTGTCAAAAATATGATCGGCATTATAGTCTTCCCCCGGGTTGCTAGGTGTGGCCAACTAAGATAAAATACGTCTTTTAGGCTTTTTAGAGACTCACCCTTCTCGGTGACGTAGTTGGCTAACGCGCTAGTCGTGTTGAGCCCGACTGCTGAGGACGGGGAGATCGGGGTTCGAATCTCGGTCGGGTGAACTGGGTGTGGTTTTCCCTAAATGGTTTTCCACTCTCCCTCCACGCAAGTGCGGGTTCCCTTCCTTTAATTCAACCTTCCCAATTCCTAATCCATTAGCGTAATTAGTACTTAAGCGTATAACCCAAATCGCTAGTAAGACGCGGTGATAAATAATAATAAATAATTTTTAGAGACTTGGTATTTCAAGGTCAAACCAGTATTAGTTTCTTTTTCGAACAGTAAATCTCTTTTCGATTTTACTTTATCAACATTTTCTTGTGATGCTAGACGGTAGGCTCTTTGTTTTGTCCTTTTTCGTTTTTATGTGTGTGAAGTTCAGACCGGTGTTGGCAATACTTGAGAAAAATTAATGATTGATTTTTGTTGTCTGGTTGATGGTCCTGCAGTGTCACATGGATTATTATTATTATTATTATTATTATTATTAGCACCGCGTCTCACTACCCATTTGGGTTACACGCACTTAATCTAATGTGTAATGGTAGGGTGATTGTGAAATGAAATGGAGGACCTACAGTTTAACGTGGAATCTGAACCACAGTGGAGGCCTGGCATTCCCAAAATTCACAAGCAGTGTCACATGGAGTTTCCGGTCTGCAATAAAGGTGTGTGAGGGAAGAAATTTTTTTTTCGAGCACTTTATCGCAATGGTAAAGGAATATCCCTTGCTTTACTCACACCTTCTCATGAATGACCAAAAGCACGATTACAAAGAACTTTTAATCTTTCTACTAGGGCTCTCTCCTGATCGAAATATAGGACTGTAGGATGGCCTATTGACTTTGGTACAATTGGGTTATCTTGGTGGTGCCCATCAGCGGTTTTAAGTAGTCTAGCCGTTCGAACTCTTTTTTGCAGTGTACTGAACGGTACCTTGAAATGTGATGCAGCTGCTCTAACACTCCAGTTTTCGTTAAGTGTACTGTTTAGGGTCTGGGTCATTACTTCTTTTGATGATTGTTGGTATCTTTTTTTTTCTTTGACCGTCTAAATAATATTTTAAAACTAAATCAAAACACTAAAATAACTTAGATAATTTTACAAGTTTAAGCTATATTCTTTTTAAATACTGTAATAATGGGTAAGATGTTAATATACTAGGACTTACCTTCACGAAGATAAGTATTACTAAATAACAATTACCCGCCTCGGTGGCGTAGTTGGCTAACGCGCTTGTCGTGTTGAGCTCGACTGCTGAGGACGGGGAGATCGAGGTTCTAATCTCGGTCGGGTGAACTGAGGGTGTTTTTTCCTAAATGGTTTTCCACTCTCCCTCCACGCAAATGCGGGTTCACTTCTCTAATTCAACCTCCCCAATTCCTAATCCATTAGAGTAATTAGTACTTAAAGCGTATAACCCGAACGCGTAGTAAGACGCGGTGCTAAATATTATTATTATTAAATAACAATTGACTGTTTATACATTCATACACACAATCACTAAACCAAACCGAGACACACCAATCCCAACTAAATTTTCACTTAACTGTCTGAGGTGGCCCGGCAAAATAATGAAACACTTTTACCCCTTCCCTCTTCCTTTAAGAATACCTTTATAGGCTTAGCCAGTTAGGTCAATGTTGACATGGCTGTCCAAACTACAACTTACAACTATAGCACATCTAAGTATTATAAACGAGAGAGAAATACCTTTCCAAATAAACTAGACTATTCTTAAAGCTTTGAGTACTAGTGAGAAATAATGTATAGTAGTTAATATGATTAGTTTGTTTTTAAAATGTAATCCAAAAGTTTTTATTTTAAAATCCAACAATGATAATAATATGACAGCCTATAAGCGGGGATTTTAAATTAGTTAGGCCCTAATTTTATATTTAATTTAGTAAGGAAATATATACACACACACACTCTCTCTCTCTTTATATATATATATACACTAAATTATACTCAGTTTTATATATATAATTGTAAATAGACCAACCTCCCTAGAATTTATGCCTTCTCATCTTTAATAATCTTATCTTATCTTGGCTTGATTAGCTTAATTAAAGAATCATATTTCAAATTTTCTAAGGATGATGCGTAAATGTTGTAACGTTTAAAAGAGCCAGCCTGATATATTAATGTTTGTACGACACCATTAGGGTGACATTTGATATAACGATTGAATTGGGTCCAAGTTTGGTGTTCTATATTATAATAATTAAATAGGGATGATGTCTTATTTTATAAATTAAAAGTTCTGGTGTTTTATAGTTATTTCTATTTTAAGTAGACAAACAGTTTTTTGCTAGATATTTCACATGTTGTAGATTTTAATAAAAGCTCAACTATTATGTAATGCACACGACAATTCCAGACACATGAGATTTAGAACCTAGATTAGGATATCATAGACTCTACCTACACGGCTCCTCGTAAGGAAGGAAAGTGAAGAGATGCGTATCCTGAAGGCGTATATAAAGCGATATTTCCTTCTCGAAACTTCCCAAAAGAAATAAGGTGAGGTCATCCAGGTGCGTTTCTGTTCACAAAACTGCGTTGTCTTTTTAAACAGAGATGTAGAAAGATGTCGCCATACCTTTCAACTTAACGCAAATAAATCTTACTACCCGCTCTCATTTAAAATATCGTAATTTTGAATAAAGATGTGAATAATAAATTATTGATTTGTATAATTCCATTTAATTACAATATTTCGAGATAAATAAAATACAAGAACACTTCATGAAAATATTTTTATAGCACCATGTCTTACTACCCGACCGGTTTATACGCCTATCTGTTAATTAAGCTAATGTTTTTTAGGGATTAGGAAGGTTATATTTAGAGTAATTGTACCCACATTTTCGTGTAAAAAGAGTGGAAAACCGTTTTAGAAAACCACCTTCAGTTAAATTTGAACCTCGATATCCCGGTCATTAACAATCTAGTCTACTAGGAGAGCAGCACGTTAGACCACGTGGCCACTAAAGCAGGTGATTTCTAATTAATCTAAAGTAATTTTAAAAATTCTACAACTAGCTACTTTACGACATTTGGCTTGTAGGTATTGAGGTGTTTAAATTGAAGGGGAAATGACTAATGGTTTGTATGCTGTTTTGTTTGTATCGTGCGTTTTTAACGTCCATTCTTGGATCCAGCTCGTTGTACAAATATAAGACCTACGGACAAATTTAATTCTAGAACAGATACCAACACCCAGTATTGCCAGACGTCTACTCATCGCTGAGAAAGGGGAAGTTCTAAAGTTCACCAATTATTATTTTATTCCTTTTGGCCCATGGGTCTATATCCAGACGCATTTCTGGCTGAAACAAAAAGTCAGGTTTTGTTCTATTCCACTGAAACTGTGCCATTCGAATGACAGAAGCGCGCACCAGACATTCTTACAGGAGATCAGAAAATATCTGATCAAATACCCATCTGGTATATCAGAATATGTACACTAGATCGAGTAGGGAGTAGAGTAATATAATTAAAGGGAAGTGTACCCGTATTACTGTGGAGAGATAGCGGTAAACATTATTAAAAACTACCTCAGTATACTTACCAGGATTCGAACCATGACCGCCCGACCACCATGAATCCAGACTGTCTGAAACCTTAGAATGCGAGAACGCCAATATGGGCTTAATTTGATTAAAATCTTAGTACTTTTTTAATTGTAGTAAATACTATATAGTATATGGATTTTAATGTATCCTTTATGTGTTTATCACCCGCCTCGGTGGCGTAGTTGGCTAACGCGCTAGTCGTGTTGAGCTCGACTGCTGAGGACGGGGAGATCGAGGTTACTCCACGCAAATGCGGGTTCACTTCCTCTAATTCAACCTTCCCAATTCCCAATCCATTAGAGTAATTAGTACTTAAAGCGTAAAACCCGAACGGTTAGTAAGACGCGGTGCTAAGTATTATTATTATTTATGTGTTTATCGTGGGTTTTTGATTTACGCCTTTGCACACAGGTAGCTTTTATTTTAATTTATACGTATAACACTATGGCTATTAATTACTTAATCTAAGAGTAAAGTTTATTTATTTGTGGTATTTAACGCGAACTTTCCTAACCGACTAATTAGATTATATCAGCACATAAGAATTTCTATGAGTGAGAGCGAAAGGGCTTAACTATTTTTCCGGAAAAGGGTATTTTAACATACCTTACAGGGTTATTTTACATGCCACAATTGAGATAGGACAGACGGCTTTACTATACTACACTTACTACTACATTATACAATACCTTTACTACGGCTTGTGCTATGGATTTTTATCGCTCAAGAAAAATTAATTGACCCCAGCTGTGTTTGAACCCATTAACGTTGGGTCCTGAGGTGAACACCTTACCCCAATATTACCGAGGTCGACTTTATGAATATGATACTTGATGCGGTCATAAGACTTATCTGTAAAAACATGTGCACCTTTATTTATGAAAAACTGGGTTGGAATAAATAGAATGGAGATTTTTTTTAAGCAAAGAAAAACATTCCTTGGAGTAGCCACGCAATGAATTACGTGAATACCCTGGTCAACGTGGGGTACTCCTGCTATTATCTGATAAATAAACAAAACAAAAATTAAAACAATGCTTTCTAATGATCATGTTAATATAGGTCTAGTAGCTTATTTAAAAGTAGTTTTAATTTATATAGGTGGCCCACCTTAGTGGCGTAGTTAGCTAACGCGCTAGTCGTGTTGAGCTCGACTACAGAGGACGTGGAGATCGAGGTTAGAATCTCGGTCGGGTGAACTGGGGGTGGTTTTCCTAAATGGTTTTCCACTCTCCTTCCACGCAAATGCGGGTTCACTTCCTCATTAATTCAACCTTCCCAATTCTTAATCCATTAGCGTAATTAGTACTTAAGCGTAAAACCCGAATGGGTAGTAAGACGCGGTGCCAAATAAAAAATATTATATAGTTCAACTACCTTAGCTTTATCGGTAGTCTCTTTGCCTACTGAGCTAAGGATCCCGGGTTCGATTCCTGGCATAGGCGATAATGTATAATCGATGAAAATATTGGTTCACCCTTTCACATTGATAAATTAACGTCTGGGGACTGGATGATGTGTTTGTCCTAGTCCTAAGATAGATGATAATTGATAAGGCATATGAAGAAGCCGGGACAGGCCTAGCAAGCTGGTAGTGGAAAATATATTACTTTAATAAAAAAAACTGATCCAGGCGATAAGCTGGAAATAACAATGGATGTAAAAAAAAAAGTTTTATTATATATATATATTTTTATTGACTCCCTAAATAAACTCAAGAGGTTGTAGATGTGTGGTTTTCCAGTTCAACATGTTATATGGCTTGGGTAGGAGGGGTTGGAAGAGGTGTAGGACATGTAAGCTGCGCTTCTTTTGATCCGTCAACTCTCCCTACCTCACTTCGTTCTATCCCGTCTTCGGCATCATGAAATCTTTTCCTCTTCTACAGCTCTTGCTGGCTCACAGCTAGACCTCTATTCAAGGGGAATCCCCTTAGCGTTAGAAACGTTGTCTGTAAAGATGGGGATGACCTAAGGCTACACGTCGAAGAAAACTTTTATGTGTGGTTGAGATGAGACAAGTGGGGAGGGGAGGGGGGAGGAATAATGGAGGGAGAATCACCTCACAGACGGAAGAGTAGGCAAAAGAAGTGCCCGTTTCACTAGCTTATTTCCTGTGAAGATGAATTCTTTTACTGTTTTTATTATTTTCATTTGTTATAACTCATATATCTTAATTTAATTATATTAGAAATATTCTGATATGTTTTATTTTGAAAATATTTAACTATAGTTTTATTGAAAATGTAAACAAAAAAGTAGGATTGATTTATTTTTTCTGTGTGTAAATGTTTTTAAATAAATGAGGACCAAATATTGACCATAGATAAATATGAGTTTTCGTGTATGATAGAAATTATGCATTGCTCAATTAATAATAGTAAAAACATAGCTACCATGTATTATCGTGTTTATTTATTAGATATCTGCTTTTTTAAATAACGCAAACCTTTAATGCAATATATCATAATTTTTACAACAGAAACTATTATCAAAAATGTATTTATTTAAAAAAATCATGTATACGTTTCATTAGGCTCCCGAACTAAGATTGGTTACGTGAGTGGGAATAGTAACTATAGGTCTAAAGGACCTGGTTTGAGCCCAGATGTTACTTAAAAGTATTTAGTAATTTGGCATGGGTTTGTCCTAGTGCACATCGATGTGGAGTGTTATTAAATTAATTTACATTATATTAATATCTTAAATAATTATAAGCATTATATATATATATATATATGACTAGCTTTAGATTAAGGAAGGTGACATATTTTAAGAGTTGTTGGATCCATTATGAGACGAAAGGGTCAATTAGTAGGAAGGTATTTGTGACAAGTCTTTGGAAGTCACGGTTGTAAATGTTTAAAAATTGTTGTTGGCCGGCGTATGTTCAGGGGTTATGGTCAAGCTAGCGAATGGTGGATAACGTTTGAGTGTGTTCATCCTAAGCAGCCGGACAACGTTCATAATGAATCCGATAGACTGTGATTTGTCGTTAGCTGAATCATTGTGCCATTTGTTTTTCTTTATTATACTTAGAGGGATGAAATGAAAGCCACGAGAATCCGATTACATGTATTCAGGGATTATTATAATTTAAATATGCCACACAGTTTTAAAGTCGGAAGGTGTTAGTTATCATAAGTACAAACGTTATCATTTTTGCTGTAATCAAGAAGAAGGTATAACAATTCATTCTGGCTCAATAATTCCCAATCTTACATTGCCACTTCTGTCTATTCGCTAGTACTTTACATAAGATTAAGTAATAACAACTATTACTTTTGATCTTACAATGTTCATTTAGCGCTAACGTCCACATAAGAGTGTTTGCCAAGTTAATGCAAGGTCTAATCATTATTCGTAAATATCACAATAATCAATATATTACAATTTGTTGGCTCTTGTTTCAGATTCAAATGTATGGTTTCAACGCTGAACTCTACCACAATATGTCAGAGGCCCAACACAAATCACAAGGCACTGTTGGGATATCGCTGATGGTTCAGGTACGTATACCAAGGATATAATGTTAAGGTTTTGATCACAAATAAAAGGACAATTTTTGTTATGAATAATTATTATTCTAGCCATAAAAACATTAGTCCTTGAGACTATGATATATCTTAACATTTTATATTCCACAAAGTGAAACACAATTTTTCGGTAGATTCAATTATTACTTTTAAAAGAATTACACCTGCAACATAAAGGAGGAAAGATATACTGTATTAAAATAAATAAGTTATTATCCAATACATATGTAATTTATTAGATTAATGCAATTTTTTCTTTTTAGATTTTTCTTTTTTTAGCTGACACGTGTAAATTTATTAATTGAGATTCTCAAAACAGCAATAATTGGTGTGTTTTATAGAAATAGTATAGCCTCTCTTCTATAAGAATATATATTTATTTTTATTCTGATAAAAGTGAATATAAACCAAACGGGTAGTGATTCACAGTAATTTCTTAAATAACAATAATGAGGTATGTATGAGGAAGATAAAATTAAGAGGAAGCGTACCCACATTCACGGGAGGCAGATTGATAGTCCATTAAAGAATCACCCCCTCCAATCAGTATTGGTAACTCGGTGGACGCTATCAAACTGGTATATTCCTGTTATATTATTTGAACTAAATAAAGCTTGACTAACTGATGATAGTTTTCAAACTTAGGGGCTGTTAGCAAAGAAAATGATAAGTTTAATTTACTTCAAAATATTGAAGTCAGTGCGGCCTCAAAATATAATGGCCTGCTCAAATCTCTAACACAAAATATATGTTTTTGCAAATTAGTGTTCGACCCCTAGATTATTTTTTTAAATCAAGAAGATATTGCAATAACCACTAAGGCAAAGTATTTTGTTTCTCTGCTAACATTTAGAGTAATTTTCATCAAGGCTAGAAACCCGCCGGCTGCTATTTAATGTTTTTCAGTCACCACGTGGTTTGTTTGGCTGAGCCACCGATGTTATCTTTATTTAGTAGCTACTTTGCTTAAGAGATGGTGCTTAAATAATGAAAATAAATAGTCTACCATAATTTATATATTATTAGTAAAATAACACAGATTTAAATAAGTTAATTTTATATGATTTAAAAAATAAATACGGGGGCAATTTAAAAATAATAGTAGTCTTATTAAAATGTGAAGCTATAAAATAAACTCATTCAAGTATTATCAATAAATGGAGATTTTCAGTAACGTTTTCAATTTTATTTACGATATAGTAGTTAATCAAAATATTTAAACAAAACAACGGATCTTTATGCAATAGTGGTAAAAAAAGATTGTATTAGAGAAACTAGTAAAGGTAGCAAGTATACTTATTAAATATTGAGGGAGGTAGTAGCATTTGTTAGATTATTAATCTAAGAACAGTAATAGTAGAAAGGATGTGAATATATAATGTGATACTATTATAGAAAGGGAACTAGACTTCATAAAATAATATCAAATAATGATTAAAAAATAAAATATAGATCTTAAAACAAAAGTAGAGCCTAATTAATCAAACAGAATAATGTATATCAAAGATAGAGTTAGAACATGCTCTACCATTTTAGATTAGTTATCAGAGGAAACAGAACAGTATCCTAGAATTATCCCTGCATATTTAAGATAAAAAAATAAAAGAAAGCAATTAATATTATAATTATACTTTTATACAAACAATATAAAACAAGAAATTATATTGGTATCTGTATTAGGGACTCATTCATATTGGATTGATATATATATTAGGGCAGTTAAAGGTATGAGAATGGGTGAGCCCATTCCTGTAGAATAACTTTGGTGATTTTCTACATCTCCATCAAGATTTTCTGATATAACTGAACAAGTTTGTGAACCGTTTTGAAAACAATGATGATTGCAGACTCAAATTATGTTTAAAAATAAAATTTCGCAATAATTAGATTACTGATTTTAGTATGATAACTGAGTATGTGTAGTATTTTAGTCCTATATATATCTTACTTTTTTGAAAGAGTGATTTTTAATGTGTTTTTTATTGAAATTAGAAACTTGCTTTTAAAAACTATGGTTCCATCAAAATGTTACAAAATGTTATCCAACTTACTTTTAATAAGGTAGACGCCACATTCAGAGGAAATAATTGGGGATGATCAGTGTAGGTTTCGACGAAATAGATCGACAACAGATCAGATTTTTACTATTCGTCAAATATTGGAGAAAAAGTGGAAATACAACGAGACGGTACATCAATTATTAATAGATTTAAAAAAAAAAGCTTATTATTCGGTTAAAAGAAATAAATTATACGATATATTAGTTAAGTTTGGGATACATAAAAAAAACTTGTCAATATAATTGAGGTATGTTTGGCAGACTAACATGGAAGGGTACGAGTTGGGTGTCACCTAACAGAGGCTTTCGAAATACGTGACGGATTGAAACGAGGAGATTCACTTTCCCCATTATTTTTTAATCTAGCCTTAGAACATGCTCTTAGACTTTAGGGTAATGCACGAGAGCATAGATGGCTTGTCATTAAACGGTAAAACACAGGTATTAGGATATGCAGATGATTTAGACTTGTTAGGTAATAGTAAGGACACTGTGGTGAGAAATGTAGAAATTTTACTAGAGGGTAACAGGGAGATAGGTTTAGAAGTGAAGGATGAGAAGACGATATATATGATTAAAAAACAGATTGGGGAAGACCATTTAGAGATTACTGCGAATAACATAGTGTTTGAAAGGGTCAATTATTTCAAATATTTAGGAACAATTTTAACTTACAATAACGATATTAGAGTGGAAGTCAGGAAAAGAATACATTCAGGGAATGCGTGCTATTATTATTATTATTATTATTTAGCACCGCGTCTTACTACCCGTTCGGGTTATATGCTTAAGTACTAATTACACTAATCGATTAGGAATTGGGAAGGTTGAATTAAGAGGAAGTGAACCCACATTTACGTGCAGGGAGAGTGGAAAACCATTTAGGACCCCCCTCCCCAGTTCATCCAACCGAGATTCGAACCTCGATCTCCCCATCCTCGGTGGTCTAGCTCAACACGACTGGCGTGTTAGCTAACTACGCCATCGAGGCGGGTTTGTCAAGAAATTTAAAACTAAGAATATACAAGTCAATAATTTTACCGCTTGTTCTTTATGGTTGTGATACGTCTTACCTTACAATACGAGAAGAGATTTAGGGTGTTCGAAAACAAAGTGCTCAGTAAAATATAAGGACCAAAGATAAATGAAGATAGTGGAGAGTTGAGGAGGCTACATAATGATGAGCTGCGTACACTATATTCTTCACCAGACGTTGTTAGGGTGATCAAATCTCGCAGATTATGGTGGGCGAGACATGCAGCGCGAATGGAAACAACTATAACCGCGTTCAAGGTTTTAACTGGCAAACCTAATAGTAAGAGACCACTGTAAAGACCTAGACCACGCCGTCCATAGACGCAGATGCGAGGATAACATTAGGATGGACCTGAAAGAGAGAGGATGTAACGAGTTGAACTGGATAGGGCTAGATCAGGATAGGGATCAATGGCATACTTTTATAAGTGCGGCGATGAACTTTCAAGTTCCTAATGCCATAGTAATTAAGTATTATTAAAATTATTGTTATTATAATTTTTATTGATTAAAAAATGTATTAATTAAAACATAGGTTTGTACTTCAGGGGTCTGAAAACCAATCGCTCTCAATGACAACGACCCTTCTTTCCGCCTTTGGTTGTCGATGACGGGGAAATCAAGGTTCAAATCTCAGACAGGTGTACTCAGTACTCAGGGTGGTTTTTCATAAATGGTTTTCTACTCTCCATCCACTCAAATGAAGAATACACTTTACATATATATATAACCTCCCTCATCCCTAACACATAAGCGTAAACAGTAGTTAAGCTTGTGAACCAAACGGGTAGTAGGACGCGATGATAAATAATACATTTTTAAAATAACATGTTTATCATACAATGGAATAGGGTTCGATGGTTATCTTACCACCCATTTGGGCTGTACCCCATCTGTCGGTTATTAAAGCTACTTTCATAAGTGGGCTACATACGATATGGTTTGATCAGGCAGTCAGGCCAATTTGGTAAGCTTAGACACAATATCAGGTCGTGCGTAAGGGTGTCATCTAACGCAAATTACCGTTGCATGTTAGGTGGCCGGTCTATCCGACCTCCTGACCACCACAAACAAATCATTTCACAACTGATGAAATCAGGCGACAATTCAGGCCGTATCTAGGTAATACCTGATCGGTTAAGGCTAATTGTTGCTGTCGGGACGACAAATCAAATCGTCTGTAGCCCGCTTTATATTTATGAGCCCCTACACGATCAGTCTGACTGTCAGTATCCATCAGTATTTACGAGACCTTACACAGTCAGCCTTCGCGTCATTATTTTCATCAGTCTCAGCTCCTGAAGGCGACATGAAACAACGTGAATAATAAGAAAAAGGCGTGTTTCCAAGTATCATACTAGCATAGGCGCCGAAACTGGGGGATGGGGGAGTATGGTACATTGCCCCCTCCCATCTGTTCCTTTTAAGGAGGCAAGGGTATTAAAAAAACACACATGTAAAATGTGCTTATGATTCTTGCGACGATAAACATGGATTAGACCTATCATTCAATCATACTAATTATTTTGTCATACCATCAATAGTATTTATTTCAAACTAATCAATTTTACACACAAAAAAAATTACTCCATAGTGTCAGCTCCCAATACCTACTAAGTGGCTGCCGCCTGTTTGGCGAGTTACTGCCGACTCTTGTGGAGAGAAGGTGTGTGTGGTCAGCACAACGATCCCTACAGCCATCACACCCGACTTTATAGACCAGAACCACTACTGTTTTATTCAAATAGCAAATAGTGGACATACACTTTTTAGTAACGGACATCTTTTTTTATTCCGGAAGTTGTACGTTATCAAGAGATTTCACTTTATTTTAAAAGCATGTTGGCTAATTCTGTTTTTACACGATGTATATTTTCTATTACAAACAAGTTAGGTTACCTTGTTTCCAAAACTAACATTTTAATTAAACAAAATGTAAATTCTGAAGTTTCATTCAAAATATTCACACATACCTAGAGGTAGGTATAGAAAAACATGTCAATGAATTGATTTCAATCACAAGTTCCAGTGATGCATTTCCCTCATGACAGACGAATTTATTTGGCTTAACGTGTTCGCTTTTCGGTGGCGCTATTTCCCCTGACGGAGAAGAAAATGTGTTGTAAATTCTAAATGGTTGATTTCCCCTAACAATCGGTACATACCGAAGGGGTGAGTGAGGAGATGGAAGGGGTTTGCTGTGAAGGGAGGGGGTTAGGGGTTGTTTTTGGTCGGCTTGTTTGATCGTTTTAGTGAAAACGACCATGTGAGAGCAGCCATCTGTACAGTGCACCTATGTCCTTCTATCCCCCCTCCCCCTTTTCTCTCTCCGGTTGACCTCGTACAACCGGTAACCATGCCTGAAACCTATCGGGACCCGACATTACCACGATAGAGGACCATTACTGTTAACAGACGATCTAGAATGTTTCATCACCTCTAGACACTTTAAACACAATACATTTAGTACCTGAGATATCCTGATTAAATTAGCCTACGATACACTTATTTCATTGCTCAACGTCTTACTAACCATCCATGAAAACTATCTTCAGACACCCGAAAGGATTGAAACCCCAACCCTTTCACCGCTGAAAAACCAGACAAGGCTAACGCCTTCGTACTCGTGCCCATCATTGCGGGTTCTTTACCTCATACATCTTATATTACGTCCCCCTCTCCCCAACTGGGATACAAACATGTACCTCCCCTTTAGATACTCAAGAAGTGTAGGCCATCGCTTACATTAGTAGATTATTGTTTTATTTCATCCCCTCTTTAACAAAATCTGGGCTATTATCTCTTGGAGCTGCGCTAGAATGGAATCTAAATTTCTTGCACTCTGGTCTTTTTTACGTCATGCGTGGTAAACTAACATATACCTCAACCATGAACAAGATTGTTGAGATGTTTAGCCGCAGACTACGGAAGGTCTTTGGTTCAAATGCTGGAGGTGTCAAATATGTTTCCCAAAGGTGGGTTGGAAGGGGACGCGAGAAAATACTAGTTTTTTTTGAAGTTGTTTATTTTTTGCCTAATTATTTTTAGCACCACGTTTTACTTCCCGTTTGGAAATGGCTATGTACTAATTATGTTAATGGTTTTAGGGATAGGTAAGGTTTCATTTATATTAAGGGTAACCACATTTGCGTGCAGGGTGAGTGTAAAAACATTTAGGGAAACCGCCCTCAATACGCCCGACTGAGATTCGAAAACAAAATATTGATTCAATAAAATTATAGTTTAGTTTTCTTCAGTTCTTGAACATCTGTCATGAACATAGCGGCATTAGATGATAAACTTTTTAAATTAAAATAAAAAGTCATTAAATTCCAGAACACCCTTGACAAATATTCAAGAACTGTTAAGGTCACCATGTGAAGAAAACTCAACTCAAGGTTTCTTCCCAAGCAATATTTCATTTATTTTGTAAAAAAAAAAAAGTTTTCTACAAAAAATGCACAAATACCACCCTTTTATCACGTCCCCTAAATGACCAAATCAGACATTTCATTACTAATGATGCCATTATTCAAGCTACTCATATCAATGAATACGTAGGCTGTGTCGACTTCACCTGGTCTTGGATCCTGGTGACAAGAATGTGGATGCTTGAATCATGACCATATTACTGAGGATCCTTCCCTTTCACCGCAAGTATAAATATCTAGATAGAATAGTGGTCTCAAACTCGCAGCCCATCTACCAACTATTTTGCGGCCCACATAAAAGATTACAAAATAAAAATAAATTACCCTTTTTTTTTCAAGTATATTGTAATATAGTAAATATAATATAAACATAGTAATGCTTTGTAAAGCCATTGTCTCTATAAGTAACAAGTTTATTTACGAATGGAGGGCCAGTATTAAGCCTACCTGTTTTTGCCCCAAAATAATT
This sequence comes from Timema poppense, assembly GCA_902141375.1. Classification (NCBI taxonomy): domain Eukaryota; kingdom Metazoa; phylum Arthropoda; class Insecta; order Phasmatodea; family Timematidae; genus Timema; species Timema poppense. The sequence continues at coordinate 90,621 of CABFOV010001925.1, forward strand.
TTTAAAAAAGGTCCAGGTGTCTTTCCCCGACGTACTGTCTTTGAATCCAAGAAAATTTCAACAGGTGGTGGAGAATGTTTCAAAGTCATGGAAAATATTTTAAATACAATCAAGTCTTCATTTTCATATAATGCTGACAACGCACATGAATCAAGTAAAATCTCTTGAAAGGAAAGGTTAAGTGACATTCACTTATGCTCACCTTTAAAGTAGCATGTTCAAAGGAGATTATTCCAGATATCAAAAGGCTAGCAAAAACGGGCACAACTTTCTGGTCAGAAAATGTAATGTTTCCTTTACCGTGTCTGGTCGGTAAATTTTTTTATTCTTTTGTAGCATGTCAATCAGTTAGATTGGACATCTACAATTAAAGAATTCTATAATTCATTAATTTATGCAAGAAATAAACTATATTCGCATATTGAATTGAGTCTACTCAGAAGATGCAGTCTAATAAATGTACGTTTCTCCCTACCTTCAAACATTCAAACACGTAGTTGGTCAAAAATACTGGATTTTGTTAAATACGGGAGTAGATATCAAAGAAGAGAATTAATATTAACATTGTTATGAATAAAATACTTAACGCATTGCTTTTCTCATTGGATAATGTCAAAAATATATTTACTTACGCTTGCCATGCGGTTAACATGAAAAAATAGTAAACTACATCTATATCACCAATTCTTATTAAAATAATAATGGATCTTGAATAACATAATTAAAACAGATATATTTCCATATAATATGCCTTGGTGAGTATTCACATCTTCAGGATGTCTGCTGATTCGATTCTCCCACATATGAAGCTCAATAAAACTATTCAATGTTGGCCGCACCACGTGCTATCTTAACTAGATCTGTTAAAGAGAAGTGCGTGTGAGTATCGACGCAAAGATCTCCTTATCAACGACCCTGGTGGTAAACCAAGGAAGCTTCTTCCTATATTTCCTCCGTGAGTGAATTTTTCTTGTTAATTCTCTCTTTCTGCCCGCCTTCGTCCATAGTTCTCCTTTTTATGTTCTTGTGGTTATCATCCTTTCTGCTTTCTTTAATTTGTATCAGGTTGGGAACTATATAAGGGGCCGCGTCCCAGCACACCATGTAGCCATTTACTGTATCTCTGCATTGAAGGAAGGACTCCAGGTTTGTCACGTCGACTATGAAGATGGAGGCGTCTGATACACCGCCACCTTAGACAGGATAACGATTTTCGATAACAGCCTATGAAGTCTAGGCCGTGGGATTCACCGCAGCTATGGATGGAACCACAGACTTCGATGTATTAAGTATTATACAGTAATTGACGAGTCCTTATGACTTAGATTATTTTGGTTATAAAGATGAGTTATATCTGATTGCACCCTTTTAGTTTTTGTATATTGTCGCAGACGATTTTCTTTCAAATTGATAGTAGGTCTACTTAACCATTAATCATTTTCAAGTCTTGTTGACTTGCTAACTCAAGCTTTAATTTATTGATTAAATGTTGTGTCCTTTAGAATGCGGGACTAGTACTTTTATTACTTGTTTTTCAAATATTATAATTCAGTACTGTAGTCTCTGTTGAGATATATATAAATGCCTCCGGCGTAGAAAGTTATAATGTCTTAGTTAGGGACTTATAATATTCCACTAGCTCCTTTAATATATTTTTGAATCAGAATTTGTCATGACGCCTTGTACGGCGTTAGCATCAGTTCAGTTTATGGATGGCTACCCCCAGGTTGTCTGTTTTGTTTACCTTATTACAATTCAGTTGATAGATATAAGTGTTTTTGGTTGGTCAAGTAATCACGCTTCACGTGCAGTATTAGTTTCGTTGCGCAACCCAGGGAACTGCACTAGAGTCATAGTGGGGTCCGCGCAAATAATACTCTTTCACTCTTACCTTTCGATCGATTTCTATTTTTTGTGTTGTTCTTAAAGCTCTTGCCTTTAGAATTTCGTGTACTATTGAATGCCCTGAATGTACCAAAGGGGAATGTGACCAGCCATAGTACTTTTTGTTGACACCTGTTTCTTAGCCATCGACTGCTGTTATCAACAGCTTGTTATCCAAAGTATTTAATGGATAATATTTTGAAGGCCCCATCAAGCACAGCATGGCTTAAAGTTACATATATACCTTGTCATATATTTTTCTATTAGTAATTATTGAATTGTTCTACTTTATAGAAAAAACTTCTACCTGTGGCCTGGCGATTACGCAGCCCTAGTAGCCACAGTCTCTTGTCTCAAGGCTAACTGATTGAATCAAAATCCTTACTCGTTTCGACTACATTATTGTAAACCATTGCTATCTTAACTATTGTTTTTTCTATCAATAAATCTATTTGTTTTTCTATCTTTGTTCTTTTTCATTATAATGTGTGTAACCTGTAGGAATCAAACCTGTGGCTAGTTTTGATTGGTACACTTTTAAAAATTTAAGTGAAAATATATTGTTATATAAAAACTATAGTTTTCAGTGATATAATATGATCGAAATAAAAGTAAATGAATTATTTGTTTTAACTATTTACGGATAACTAGGAATAATAACCTCTTTTAGTTCAAAGCCGTTGGTATAGTTTTGTAAAGTTGATATTTATTGGTAAGAAATTCATGCGGCCCCCTAAGTTCCTTCAAAACCTGAAGTGAGGCAGCTTGAACAGCCGCAGGGATACCCAAAGTGTGCGTGTGGGAGGAGAATGGGACAAGTGTGCACTTTCCAATATCATAGCAACAAATCTTACCGAAACCACGTCCCACGTGCATAAAAGATAGTGTGTATTGTTTACTTTTTATATCGAGTCGTGTCTTACTACTCGCCCTGACTGTCAGCATTAAATTTAACTAATGGTAAAGGGGGATGGTTTCATTCAGATTAACTGTACCCGCATTTGCGTAAAGAAAGAGTTAGAAACAATTTAGGTAATATCATCCCCCGTAAATTGATCGGTCTTCAAATCCCAACCTTTCTGACACCGGTAAACAATACTAGATGAGCTTGACGTTTAGTCAGTGTGTTCACCGATGCTAGTGTATATTGTTCAATATTCAATGAATTTATGAACCTATTTTTTTAATGCTGATTTTCATGTAACTGGGTGTAATTTAGTATGCTAATGGAAGTCAAAATAATATATTTTTTATGTATATAGTCTAAAAATTAATTTAAATAAATCAATGAACCACATAAGTTAAGGTGCTTACTTTTGTTTATAGAAAGTGGTACTACCCTGAAATTCTACTGCCCCTGGACTCCTTTGAGTGGCTTACGGATGGTTAGTAAGATGCGTAATCCAGTAAAAAAAAGTACTTGTGTTAGGCACCTATTAAGACATTAATCATAAAAAAAAAATTACCTATGACTAATCTGCATTGTAAAGTGAAGCAACCTTGTTACGATACTAAATGTATGCCAGGAGTAACCAGCGAAGGAGGGGGGGGGGGGGGGGCAAGTGGAGA
>CABFOV010001926.1:4883-16825 GCA_902141375.1 Timema poppense
CCCCCCCCCCCCTCTCGTTCCTCACACTTAACACTTAAGTGCCACTAGCCATGATTCCAATTCCTTACCTCCCCGTCGGCAACAATATAGTTTGCTGCCTTAGACCTGACTTGATGATCACACATGTCAATCCTAGAGTAAAATTTAGATTTTATGTTGAGAAACGTCACTTTGGAATCATCATTTAGGTATAAGGGGTTCACTGTGTTACTTTATATTAAGTTAGTTTGTAAGTCGTGTATTGTTACATCTCTGGATTTATAATGTAAACCTTAAAATTAGAGAGATAGGAAAAAACAATTTAATTAGATGTACTCACAGGTCTATCCATATATTTAATTAAAGGCTAAGATTATTTGGGATAGGATTGGGAAGATAATGTTTACATAACTGCTCCATCACTTGCCTGGATGGAGATGGGTAAAGATCTATCTTCGATAAGCCCTTGCTTGTGAGACTTGGTTGATTGGGGTTGAACCACGGTCTCCTCAGTTGCTTAAGAGAGTCATTCAGCTATACCTGTATCATAAATATCCCCTCCCTCACTTTCTAGCCTGGATATACTTCTTCTATATCTCTCTCTCTCTCTCTCTCTCTCTCTCTCTCTCTCTATATATATATATATATATATATATATATATATATAGTCTTATTTATGTACACTACTTACTCTATAACATTAGGAACTCGAAAGTTCATTGCCGCACTTACAAAAGTACGCTAAAAATTTTGAGATAATTCTATCCAGGCCACCTCATCACACCTTGTCTATATATTGAGCTAGTTCCATACATTTCAACTCATTATACCCTATCTATTTCAGGTTCATTCTATTGTTATGCTCCCAGCTTCGTCTAGGTCGACTCATTGGTCTCTTCCCATTGGGTTTGTCAGTCATTATCCTAAACAAGGTTCTAGATTCTACCATTTGAACCTCATGTCCTGCCCACCATAATCTATGATACTTGATTATCCTAATAATGCCCTATGATTAGTACAGGGTATGTAGCTCATCATTATGTAACCTCCTCCACTCCCTAGCAACCTCATCCATATACATAGTCTAGATAAAATCAAACCTACAGCTCCATCCACATCCATACATCTAACATTCACACTGAACCCAAGTCTAAAGTAGTCACTGGAAGTGTTGATAAATTACTCAGAAAGCAAACGCAAGATGGTGTCGCGTTGAGGTATACAGACCTTTGCAGGTTGGTGTGTAATGAAGCAGCGTAATTAAATCATCCCATCCCATATCCCCTTACTCTCCCATCGGGTATAACTCCTTAGCTAGATGAATGTAAGGTAACTACCACCACAGATATATATATAACAGAGAGAGCTACGACCCCATCTTGCTTTAGTTATTATGACTCGCCAAGGAAACGTTAATTAGGATCCAGGTAATATAGTGTTACAGAGTTTGTAGGCACCATTTTGTTTCTTATTTGTTTGGATAACAATCGAAGTTGGTGTACGGAGGTTTGATTGGGCAAGTTAATTGAACTTTTATACTTTAAAAATATATTTATTTATTGAACCCTTAAATAAAAATTAACACTTTAATTTCAATTTTATTTTAGATTTTTTTTGTACCGCATTTTTCTACCTATTAAGGTTATATGCATATGTACGCTAGTGAGTTAAGAATGAAAAAGGTTGAATTTAGAGGATTTGTACCCACTTTTGCGGGTAGGGAGATTGCAAAACCATTTAAGGAAAATCAACCACAGTACACATGACTGGAATTTTAACTACAACTAATTTTAATCCCCTTAATATAACTTAAACTTTAGCATTCGGTCTCCAATACATTTATTTAATTTAAGTAGCTGGATATTTTTCCCACCCATGAAAAACTAATTCATTATTTTTAACAGGCAAATAATTTCATCTTACAGCACTTGATCGTAGTGTGATAAGCACGACAAAGACAATAAACTCGCACGACACAGGTCAGAGAGAGAAATTAAGATTTCAAAAATGTTAGTAGACCCCTAGGTTTGTAAAGTAACAACACTAGTGCGTTTCCGGTTGCTACGAAATTTAATTTTTCATGTGTTAAATATTTAAGTACGTAGGTGGTAAGTCCCACCTAGCAAGTAAATTTTAGATAAATATATCCTTAAACAACACACAAGGTAAATACCTGGAAAGTGAATCCCATTTCGAATACCCCACACAAAGGGGGGCAATTATAGAATTGTGTGGCCATCAATATCAGCACACAAGGTGTGACTAAATCTGGTTATTTGAACCCCTTTCCCTTTTTGCTCTCGCCACTTTCAAGAATACCCGCTATTGTATTGTTACTCATTATTAGTCCGCCTTAATCATAACTTTGTGCCCGGGTGAGTTGTCATGTTAACGTTTCCCTTCTATAAATTAATTTTGGCCAAGAAGAAGAATAAATGGATGTCCATCACGGTGCTCTTCTTAAAAATTGCTAATCAGATCTTCAGGCTAGCTATACATAGTTATAGATTAGACGACTACTGATAGCTCATTGATAAGAGCATTGGTATACTAAGTAAAATGTCCTAGGTTCGATTACCGTGTCCTTGTGTCATTTTTAAATTTAAAGGTGTTATCAAGTAGATAAATACAAACGAATCAAATCCGAAATAAGGTTATTTAAAAAAATCAAACAAACTTGCAATTCTTAATAATTATGGTTTCAACTAGTCATTTTATAATAAATAGACCACTAAACATTATAATTTTTATCCTCCCTTATTTTGTGTTTTTGGCTGTACATATTTACTCTCTTATTTTCTTTACTTTTTATATTTCTCTTTACGATTCATTCGTATCTAAAAGAAGTTAGCTTATGGCAATAGAAAGAATTACAGGAATTATTTCAACTGTAGCTAATATTAACACTTCCCACCACTTTTCGCAGCAACTGTGGGGGCGGGGGAAGATGGGTATATCTCTCTTCTCACTCCCTTATAACCGAACACGCAACTTCCTCCCCCGAGCCCCTCTTCCTACGAAGCGGAACCACAAGTCTTGAGAATGTTTCTTTATTTACAGTGAGTTGTTGACATTTTAGGAAATACATCAACTCTGTTGGGAACGAAGTAAATTGAATACAGGGTTGTGTTTTTTAGACAGCTTGGAGTGACACATTTCATGCAGAGCCTGATCCATAAGACGGTATTTTTATTTGAATCGTTAAACATCAAGTTGTTGTGAACTTGAAATTTTTTATGATGATGTTCAAGTGTTACTGTTTTATTACAGATAAATAAGTTCAGCCTATTTCCCGTAGTTCAACGACAATCCATTTAGGGGTCATCTTGAACTTTTTTTCCCCCCCTACCTTTTATGATTCTTACCTCATTCCCCTCACCACCCGCCCCCCTTCCGACCAAGTAGACGTTTAACCTGCCCCTTCTTCACTCCAACCTGTGTTACGTAACTATTCACGTCAAGTGTGAGTGTCATTATTTCATAGGGAAACTTTTCTAGCACTAAAAGAGGGACTCAGATATCAATTCTACTCAGAATCCCTTCAGCGTACATATTCTGAAGTTATCTATAAATATGTTAACTAACGTTGAAAACATGGATAGTATTATTATTTTGTCCACATTAGAGCTAACACATTAGCTATAAAATCTGTGTTATGTAACACTATGATGCACCCACCCCCTCTATGTAGCACTATGTAGACATTAAAGGTACCACACATGTAACACCATGTATACATTATAACTCTTCACATGTAACATCATGTCGATATTAGAGCTACCACCATGTAACACTATGTAGACATTAGAGCTCCCCGATGAACCACCATGTAGACATTAGAAATCCCATCATGTAACACCATGCAGACAATAGAGCGCTCACCATGTAACACATTAGGCACTAGAGCTCCCCTATTTGACACCATGTATACATTAGAACTCCCCACTTATAGCACCATTTAGACATTAGAGCTCCCAATGTAGTACCATGTAGACATTACAGCCCCCCATGTAACACCGTGTATTCATTAGAGCTTCCTATGTAACACCATGCAGACATTAGAACTCCCCATGTAACGCCATATATACATTAGCGCTCCCCCTCTACACCCCATATAACACCATGCAGACATTAGAGCTCCCAATGTAACACCATGCAGACATTAGAGCTCTCATTGTATCACCATATAGACATTAGAGCTCCCATTGTAACACCATGCAGACATTAGAGCTCCCATTGTAACACCATGTAGACATTAGAGCTCCCGATGTAACACCATGTAGACATTAGAGCTCCTAATGTAACATCATTTAGACAATAGAAGTCCCAATGTAACGCCATGTAGACATTAGAGCTCCCAATGTAACACCATGTAGACATTAGAGCTCCCATTGTAACACCATTTAGACATTAGAGCTCCATTGCACCCTCTTTCAACACCATTACGCGCTTTATGGGTAATCCCTTAACTCCAAAAAATGCATGGATACTATATAAAAATCTTGTAATACATTATGGTGTGTAAGGATCCTGTATTGTTTTACGTAATATAGATAAGTATACTACTATATTTAAAAGTAAAAATGTCATTTGAAATGTGTAGACCTACAGTTTAATAGATCAAATAAAGATAGCTTTAAAATGCTTTTTTTTTTTGCCCCCAATCTGCCTTTCAACCCATCCGGGCTATCTGAATTTAACTACACTTTTGGGTAAGCTAGGATTTAAAGGAAATGTACCTGAATTTGCGTTGAGTGAGATTGGGAAACTATATTAGAAAGTCTCCCTTGGTACAACCTACCGGAATCTGTATCCCGACTCTTCCCCCATCTCCGGAAAACCAGACTAGTTTGAGCTTTGCATTTAGTCTGCGCACCCACCAATGATGGTCTCAAAGGCTTCTTTAAGATCTAAGTATTCTTAGAAAATTTTGAATTTGAAAAGTTATATTTTAACTGCAATTCTATATTAAAACATATATTTATTTCTTCATCTTGCGTAATTAGACTATGGTGTGCGTAGAAAAAGTGAAACATTAATTAATACTGAGCCTCATATTGAATAAATAAAACCTTCATCAGTGTCTTCATGACTTAAGACGCTACTTTTGCAATAGAATGGATTACTGGTGGCGGGGAGGTCAGGGTTCGATTCTTGGCCAGTTGTACTGTATTATTATTAGCACCGCGTCTTACTACCCGTTTGGGTTATACGCACTTACGCTAATATGTAATGGTAGGGTGATTGTGAGATGAAATGGAGGACCTACAGTTTAACGTGGAATACGAACCACGGTGGAGGCCTGGCATTCCTCACATTCACAGCCAGTTGTACTGGGAGTAGTCTACCCTAGACCGTTTCCCTCTATAATTCCACACAAATGTGGACACATTTCTTCGTCTAAAACCTATATTCTACTTTACTCTTCCCTAATCATTAATTTAAATATGTATAAAGCCGCGCCTGCTAATAAAACGCGTGTACACTTAAACAATATATTTATGGACACATATTTTGAGAGTGTAGGAACATATTCCTTGAAGATGCAAGATGGTAACCCATCGGTTGTCAAATGGCCTAAAAATAAGTCACACTCGCAATATACTGGACTGCTGATAACTGGGAGATTGGGGCTAGAATGTCGATCGGATGTACTGAGGGTGGATTTGCCTAGATATTCCCCCACCCATATTCCTACGAAAATTCGGGTACATTCCTTCCAAATTTAACCTTCCTAGTTCCTATACAGAGGATACAGTGCATAAAAATGTAGGTCGGAAAATAACACTATTGTTCATCCCGTTCTTATAAAATGTGTACCCCATAAAAATAAGAAAGTTTCGATGATCTCATCACATACTTAAGGTAGGAGTGTAGAATACATGATAAAAAGAACAGTGTTTTTGTAGTTTTTATATCAGAACATTTTTTGGTCAAAATTAATAAAAAAATTCTCCAGTAGAAACACAGAATTTAATCTTCTTCAGATGTTGATATCATCAGGTGTTGAATATTTGTCAAGGTTGTCCTGGAATTTAATGGCAACTTTTTCTCTTCATTTAAAAAGTTTCTCATCTAATACCGCTGTGCTCATGACAGATATTCAACAATTATTGTTGATATCTCAATGTAAAGAAAATTAAATTCTATCTTTAAAATTGGCAATAATTTATTTATTTTGGCAAAAAAAAAAAGATTTTTATAAGTTCTACAAAAAAGGCTGGCCTTTTCCTCCACCTTAATAACTGAAAGGTGTTATGAAAATGTTCCGAGAAGGACTACTGTTGAATAAAACTACCTAAGATAACATTGCATCTTTCAACCAAATGAAGGGTGTAATCGACACCTCTCTCCGCATATATGATGTTTTAAATTTGTATCAATTTTACAAATATCTTTATTAAATCCAGGATGTAGCAATATGATTCCAATATAATGTAAGTTTAACTGAAAATATACTTTAAGGAATTGTTTCCGTGGCTTTGACTATGTGGTAATGGTGTAGATTGTAATAACAACAACTGTAGAACTCTCCATTAAGCTCATTATCCCTCAGCACGCAAACCATAAACTAATATACTTTGGCATCGGCCTCGGCCCTAAAGAGCGCAAACCACCGTCAACAGTAATTATATCATACGCAGCAATTAGTTTTGTAGCAGTGGTAGAGAACGTAATGGCAGAAAAAAAGGGGGTAGGGTGGTTGGATAACTTTGACTAATGACTTTTTACTAGAAACTGAAAAAAATAGATATGCTTTTGTTTCTTATGAGTAGAGGAAGTGTGGATTTAACAGTAGAATCAACTTTATAAACTTTTTTGTTGTTGTTGACTAAGCTTTTTTATATGTCTAACTCGCAAGTTAGCATAATTTCATGTAACTGCAATTTATGCATAGAGGCAAGTAACTAACAATAGCGTGTAAGTTATAGGGTGGCTATTTCATTTACTAAATAATACATAGAAATTGAGTACAGAATATTATAATATTTTTTTGTGAAAAGACTAAAAGTTTGTCCGACACCGTAGCTCAGTCAGTAACGTGTCGGTCTACTAAACTAAATGTCTAGGGTTTGATTTCCCTGCATGGCCAAAAAGTTGATCCTTGGTGAAATATGTGTTTCTACCCTTCACATTGATAAATTATCGGCAGGGGGCTGTATGTTGCGTCTGTTCTAGATTTGTTAGTTTATAAGTTGTGTGCTGATATAATCAGTTGGTTTAGAAAGTGCATGTCAAACACCTTAAATTAATATAAAAGAATAGAGCTATTATATATATATAAGTTTAAAAAAATTACGAGTAATAGACAGAATAAAAAAATACCATCTTTTAAACAACTCAAAATGTAAATGAAATAGCAGTTAGTCGAATTTTTTACTCATTAAATACAAACGAATTAACTTTATTTTTCCAAAATTGTATTTATTTAACGTGGAACCCCACAATGTCTGTACTCATTACACGTCAAAAACATGCAATAAAATCTATAGCTTTTATGAAATAATGAGTAAGGAAATGAAAAAAAACTAGTTTAATACTTTATATACTAAAAGAGTGCATTTTAAGTGCTATTAGTGAGTTCATTGTATAGTAATCATCAAAAGCGGGGTCTTCTATCCAGATCCAACCACTTTGCAAATATCGAACTCATATAAATCCTTTAATGGAGTTATTTAAATCTATATGTGTGTGAATATATATATATATATATATATATATCCAATATTGCTTTTAATCAATCTCTACTTTGATACTTTGAATATAAATTGCTATTTGAATCGGATTAGGATTATAATTTGAATTTAAAATGAAATTATTTTATAAAAATACGAGAGACAAGTCGCTGTCCAGTACTTGTTTGAATTTCAAATATATATTTTTTGTATTACTTTTCTTTCCATTACTTTTCTTTCCCCTGTCTTCCCATCCTCCATTCATATAAGAGTTGATTAAATCAATAATTAACTGAAGACCAAAATTTTTACTTGTGGCTTTGATAAGATGGTAGAAGTTTCATTTGATTGGATATGTGCGGTCTGTCGAGCATTTTCACTGAACTAAGAAATGAGATAGAAGGGGAAGAATTAAAAAAAAAGTGTCAGATTAATTTTGATGAAAAAAAAGGGTTTTTGATGAAAAATGAGTGAGATCTTGAAAATAAGGGATTGTCGGGGGGATTGTAATCTCTAGAAATGTTTTAATAGATACGGCAACAGGGGACAGTTTCATTCCCTCAACGGTGGGTTCTTCTTCTCATAGCTGGATGTACCTATCCGACCACCATTTTGTTATAACTTGGGAGTTTAGTTTTTTGATCTAGTTCTATTTTGACTGGTTTGCTGTTTCACGGAAAGTTTCTTTATCTTTTTTATTTTCAAGCTTCACATCTTACAAGACATCAAGTCCACACATATTTACACCAATGGAGTATGGATTAGGGAGGTACAATTAATAGGAAGTGTAGCCTCATTTGCATAAAGGAAACTTGGGAAGCCATTAAAAATACAAATAAATATGCCAACTAAGATTTGAACCCAGACCTTCCCGTTGGTATAGTCAAATCATTCAATACAATACTGATGGATTATTCCGCATTTCCACGGGTGCGGGCTACAAGTAGTCCTCACGTACCGATATTACACGTGCTATGAACATCTTTAATATTTTATAGGCACAGCAGAAAAGCTATATACTAATTTAACAAAACACAAAATGGGGTTCCACTCTTCCTCCACGCAAACGTGGGTGCACTTCCTCTGAATTAAAACTTCTTTATCCCTAACCCATTAATGTAATTAGTACAGAGGCGTATAACCTCAACAGGTCGTGAGATGCAGTGCTAAAAAAAAAATAGAACAGCATATGTAGTCTACCTATAACCATTCAATTTTCACGTCAAAAGTAATAAATTATTTGTAGTATAACGATGCCAAATAGAAATACTTAAGGTGGGGGTGTAGGGGATGCGACAAAAGGTCCCATTTTTTGCAGGTTTTACAGCAACACTTTTTTTGACCAAAATAAATAAATAATTTTTCAAGAAGAACCATAGAAAGTTTAATTTTCTACACATGGTGATATCAACAGTTCTTGAATATCCTTCATTATTATAGTGGCATTAGATGAGAAACTTTTTAAATGAAGAGAAAAAGTGGTCACAAAATTACAGGACACCCTTGACAGATATTCCATAATTGTTGATATCTCCTTGTGAAGAAAATTAAGCTCTATTTTTCTGTTCTAGTGATATTTTCTTTATTTTGACAAAAAAAAAATTATATAGGCTATATAAACTGCAGAAACACGATCTTTCTTTAGCGTTTCCTACACTTCCATCTTAAGTATTTTAAACGTGGCACTAAATACCACTAGTTTCCTCTGAGAATATAGTTGTACTCCTTAAAAACTAGACCTGACTATAATAATTTGAAATTTATGCCTAAATTTCTTCAATTCCTTCTGATCGTATGTTAAAAATAAATTGTTAACGTTACTGTGCTAATGCAAAAATAATTATAAAATCTATTATCAGATGTTAGTTTGGTTAATTTAAAGAAGCTATGTTTTTAATCTCACATATAAAGAAAGTATTACAGTCGTAAAATTTGAGCCCTCTAGTTTATGACGTATCTTGAAGTTTTATGTTCGCCCAAATACAGATAAAAACGAGCAATTTCCGTCCGTATCTATACCTGCCCCAACAGACGAAGATGTTTGATAGTTATTAACTATAGGGACATGTCTCTAGGTGGTCATTATTATTATAATATTATTTTTCTAGGTCCAAAATTAAGGATAGTCTTACACAGGCTACATATATTTGGTGTGTGATGTGCATTATACCACCATATTCTATTTATTTATCTCTAGAAAAAAATATTTTATATTAGTTTACTGATTACTTTTAATTTTTAAAATGAGTATTTCCAAAAATTACCCAAACATTTTGTCCAAAATGGATATTTGGGGAGTGGTATAATAAATAAGTAAAATTACACTCAATTGTTTTTGATGAACAATTCATTTACGCATAGTCTAATCACAACAGATTTTTTGCAAAATTATATACCTAGCTCTCAAGTACTGTGTGAGAAAGTCTGTACGAATGCGTTTTACTTTTTTTTTCTGCTATCCGCTCGCTGCTAATATTGGTACCGGCAACTCACTTTAAAAAATCTGTTGTGGTATGCAAATACGAGAACTAAATTGTAATCATGGCTTATATAGGGTCTGCTGGGGTCGAACGCACTTCTTGGAATATCCGTGTGCCTATGAAAATTTGATATGTTAATCTGTATGCATAAGCTAGACTATTTATTTAAAAAGTATAGGGGAAAATTGGGTTAAGTCCAATTCTAGCTCAAATTGAGTTAGTGCTTCCGTCTGTTGGACAATCGTGAAACCTTTCTAATGAACTTTAGATTATGGTTATAAGAGGTCTCCGTCATATTTAAATCTATTAAAAAAATATTTGTTGAAGTATGTTTTCTGTACACTACCCAAAGTAAAATTTCCTAAGAAACTCAAACATGATTTTGTTAATCATAATAAAAACTCATATATAAATTTGAAACAAAGTTGTTTAAACTATTTACAAACAATCTCAAAATTTAAGAAATAACTCTGTCCACTACCACTAATTTAAAGGTCAATGTCGAATAAAATCTCGAAAAGATTCATGATTATAAAAATTTATCTCTTTATGTGAAAGTAAAACAATAGAAACTTGACTGGTGACCTAGCGGTCTAGGGGTAAGGTGTCGGACTTCTGTACTGGGGTCCAGGGTTCAATCCTTGGTCCAAGCAATGATTTGTCTGATTGCCAAATCCTTCCTTCACCTCTGACAAGACGTGTATTAATCACAGATTGTGAATGTGTGGAATACCAAGCCTCCACCGTGGTTCGGATTCCACGTTAAACTGTAGGTCCTCCATTTCATTTCACAGTCACCCTACCATTACACATTATCGTAAATGCGTATAAACTGGACGGGTAGTAAGACGCAGTGCTAATAATAATAATAATATAAATTTGGTAAGTTTTAGTATCTACTATTTGAAAATTAATATTTTTTATTCCTATATGATAGGAAATTGTTTGATTTTCTAAAACCCTATGAAGTTATACTTATCCTTTTAAAGCTCGTCATTTTGACTAATACCATATTGAACCTCACTCAGTACATTATGCAAATATTTCAAGGCAAACCTTTGGTGATGGTAATCAATGACTGATTTGTAAATGGCTGGTTGTGTTAAATAATTCACCCCACCAACGTAAAAATACATCACTCGTTTATATCAATACCCCCCCACCTCCTCACCCTCCTGTTTCAAGCCCCCCTTACCTGACATTTTGCCCTATACACCCATAATTTACACACACATTTTATTTCAGTAGGACCTCTCATTTGCCATAAACATGGAAACCATCCTTAAGGCAAGGTTCATACTGTACCTTATTAATGAAATTGCATATAATTAATCATCCATATCACAGAGTTGTCCCCTTCCTCCGATGAAAACTCATGTAATTCTCCCTTCACTTTTTTCTCCCCCAAAAAAACAATCCCTAACGTCATATCACACAGGCTCGTCCCAATGTTACCTCTCACAAACCTACAAAACTGACCGTGCGAATAATTGATGGTCATGTCCACAGAACATCGGCATGGTATTTTTCACTTTCCCTTGCCCCCCTCCTCCTTTCCTTCACTTCACTTTCACAGACAAACCTTTACCACCTTGCTTTTTGAAGGGGTGTAAAGGGGAGGTGGAGATATCACCACAGGAAATGTTAACCACTTTTCATTCGTGCTGCGGTTCCCTACGAATGCGTTAAAATAAAAAAATAAATAAAAAATGATACGACACTTTATGGGGGTGGACGGTGGAAACAAGACCTAAAAAAAAGCATTCTTGTATGTGTGTGTCTCCTCCATCATTTCCCCCATAACCCC
>CABFOV010001926.1:28493-42278 GCA_902141375.1 Timema poppense
CCCGGCACAGATTTATCTGATTACCAAACCCTTCCTTCACCTCTGACAATACATCTTGTGAATGTGGGGAATGCCAGGCCTCCACCGTGGTTCGGATTCCACGTTAAACTGTAGGTCCTTCATTTCATCTCACAATCACCCTATCATTACACATTAGCGTAAGTGTGTATAACCCGAACGGGTAGTAAGACGCGGTGCTAATAATAATAATAATATTAGTGTAGATTTTAGAAAACCTTCTAAAAGAGGTCGAAAAGCTTTTATTTAGTAAGTGAATAATTACCTATTAATTAAAGTGTTAATTTTTAAGTTACAAATAGTCTAATTGTTTCGGCCCAACCCTACATTACCTCTCCCAGACAAATATGTCATACGCTAAAAAAAACACGTTTAATGAAGCCATCAATGACCATTACATTACGTTGAACGTATTAGTAAAAAAATATATTTTAGTATTGCCATAGCAAAGATATTTTAGAAATGCTAAACAAATAAATGTAGCATAGGCAACAGTGACAAAAAGTAATCATGTGTTGAAACATTCAATATTATATGCCAATAGTATGACCACTATTAAAAATATACATTGTTGTGGGAGGGTTAAAATGTAAGAGGAGTGTAGGTAGGTACCTGCAAGAAACTATAAATAGCCAGCCTGAGGATACTGTGTGACCGCACCTTGTAGGGGGAAGGACAGCCTTTGTTCACAGGCATTGTCTGTATGGCCAGTTCTAGGTCATGTGATGTTGGTTGCAGGGCAACGCTTCAAAAGCAACGGTTTGTGAAACCGAAAGCATCTCTTGTGACTATGTCATTTGGCTGAGAGCTGTTTTTGAGTACAAGTGTGTGTATGTCATCCTCAAACATAGTTTATAATATTATTAATATTAGCGTCGCGTTCGGGCTATAACCACCTACGCTGTAACGTGCTAACAGCCCGTTAGCACGTACACTCAAAATACCTAATACACATGATTATCACTTTAAATTCAAGAACTAATAAAGTATATTAATGTGTGGCAGATATAAACTCACTATGACATCATAATACTGGTAAAACCCATACTTGAGGAAAATGCCCCAGCTGACGGCTCGACACGACTTAGACGAGCTACAACAAACGAAAATCTTATACCTGGGCCGGACGTTGAAGAAGGGAGGACTAGCTTTCCTGTGGTCTACTTAACGGCCGTGCACTAGCATTAGTTGTGCCTGGCTCATTTTTAGAAAATTACCACCCACTCCTTCCATTTTGTGAAAGTCCCTTCCCAAATACGTCAGTCCATCTTGTTTAAAACAGCCATACCTCGGTTCACTTTTTGTATTCTATTGTATTGATTTGTCAGAGAAACAACTTGGACGTAAACCTACATCAGCGAACAAAGCAACTGGTGGTTACAATGTGTGAGGCGTAGTTCTCTCCTCACCGCAGACGAAGCCACGTCTGAGACAATGAGTATTAGGGTTTTTTAATCTTCGTTAGTGTCTTAGAGGTTTTTTTACTATGTCCATATGACATAGTTTTGTATGTCAGAGTTTTTGACTTGTCTTTCTATGCCCATAACACTTAGTATTGAATGTTATAGTTAGTGTTTTTTTTACTATGTCCATATGATATGGTTTTGTATGTCAGAACTTCTGACTTGTTTTTATATGCCCATAAGGCATAGTTTTGAATTATGGGATTTATGCTCTGTTTATCTAGGCCCATAAAACATGATTTTGTATGTCAGTATATCTGACTTCTATTGCTATGTCCATAAGACCTAGTGTTAATTTCTTGGAAAATGTCTTGACACCCTGGACTGTAAGGCCATGCTTCGGCTAACTTAATGCCTAGGATCACATAATGGTAGAAATCAGGTTATCTAACGCTTTGTTCAGTGACCTAATTAGGTCTCTGACTTATATCAGTCTCTAATACTTCTAATACTGTACCTTTTTACGGTGCCCAACCTATGGGAGCGCTACTAGTCCATAGTAGTGGCTCGCGGGGTATAGTGTATTGTCTTCGGTCCCCTTCAGGTGCCGTCTGTATTAGTTAATATGTTTATTATTTGCGCTAGTTTTAGTGTAACCTAGGTTTGGTGGAAGTATTAATATACTAATGAATGTCCAGGCAGTACTAATAAGGAATAGACCAACCATAGTATCTTAACAGCCTAGATACCTGGTATCTCATGTATTATTTGTAAACTGAAAGTTCCTCTTCTAGGAGCTTAATCTTTGTGTTTTGTTACTCACTATGGAGTTAACTCATGCTAACTATCTCATTTAACTACCTATCTCTTAACGCCTTAAACTAGGACTTTCTAGAGTTAGATAACGTAAATTATTATTATTTTATAGGCTTTGTAGATAAAAGTCTAACAGCCATCAGGCGGAAGTAGAGTTATGTATAGAATCTTTTCATTCCATTATTAACTGCGTCTAATTTAAATTGTCAGTTTTATGAGGCAGACGCTCCTTCGTTGAGGGATTTGAGTTTGTTCTAGTGTGAGAAGATACATATTTTCTTATTATCACATTCAACTTTCTTGTCATTGTTACAGTTCAATCATAGGTGCTATTCCCCTCATGTTCCCAGTTCGAGCAACCTTAATTTAACTTAATTAACGGATTCTATTCCCTTCTATAAACAATGGAACGTTTTGTTTGTGTTCTCTTCTAACATATTGTAATACCTTTGACTTACTTAAAATCTAAATAATCTTCTTTTTAATTATAAAATTATCTTATGCTTGATTCTTCCCATCCTTCTTTACTTATGTTTGTAAAAGTATTCGCCACTTTTTCTATCTAATAGGAGAGGCGGCGATACAACACTAATGTGTAATGGTAGGGTGATTGTGAGATGAAATGGAGAACCTACAGTTTAACGTATAATCTGAACCACGGTGGAGGCCTGGCATTACACACATTCACAAGTTTTGATTAATTCACGTCTTGTCAGAGGTGAAGGAAGGTTTTGGCAATCAGATAAATCTGTGTTGGCACCGAGGATTGAGCCGCGGAACCGCAGCACAGAAGTCCGACACCTTACACTTAGACCATCAGGCCACCTGTAGTTTTTCACTGTAATTCACTGGTAGTGTTTTTCGTGTGTAAGTGTGAGTGAGTTTCACCCTGAAACCTTCTTGTCCAATCCAACAAAACAGAAGGGTCAAATAGTAACAAAAGAAAGCACTAACACAATCAGAGTGAGTCGTTTGAATGCGTTTTTTTTCACCTGAGAACACACAGCTGTAACTCAGAGCACGCAACTCACCTATTTGCGGGAGTTATAGTTTGACCGTCGTCCTCATGCCCTCATCAAATAAACCTGATAGTATTTCCAAAATAAATAAATAAATCCCAAAATAAACAATAATAAAAAAAAGCACAAACATATATCCTAAGACTACTCTTAAAACGTGAAATACACCATACACACACACCACACACACACACACACACACACACACATATATATATATATATATATATATAAAAAGAAAAAACATATATGATGGTATGAAGAAAAACTATGATATGCGTACATTGACAACATTTTGAAGCTCAAATATTACTGTATAAGTTTTATATAAAAGACCCTAACAAGGTTAATGTATATCTTTCTTAACATTAGTAAGTTTAATTAAAAACATTAAACAAATATAACTTTTATATCAGTTCTCATGACCTCTATTGGCCAACATAGCATGCTAAAGCTCATAATAATATTGACTCAACTTACAAATAACTGAGAATAGTTCAAATAGTCAAATATATATGAATAATAGTTTCTACCTGGTCGAATTCTAAATAACACCAAAAGTAATATAGGCTTTTATCATCAGTCATCGTCAAGAAAAAAATAGCTTTAATTCGTTTTTCTTTCAAGTAGTCAACTTGCACAGTAAATAAATATTTAAGAAAGAACAAGATTATTTGCAATACTAATTTAAATATTAAATCACTCTAGTTTTCCTAATAGCTTAAAATACAGAAGTAAATTAACAACACGTAATATTATTAGACAAACAGATTTATCGAATCTATTTACACAATTAACTATCCATCTGTCTCCCGGACATAATAGTGATATTCGATATGTATCGAACTGGGTCATGATCTCTAACTTCAATATTGTGGTCTATGAACCACCTCGAAACATTATCCATGATTAAATTTAATTTCAATCTCTGATATATTAATATAACAATACCAAAGAAAATAATAGGCCGAAGAGTTAAATTTTGAAAAGGTTAAATTTAAAAAAAGAATCATTTAAACCGATAATTAAGTTTTTCTTACATTTTAAATCGTGTAGCAAATGCTAAGAACTCCTCAATCCAAAGTCAAGTTCAAGAGTGCCAGTCATGTTGCCATACCGGCGTTATATATGATTGAAAACCTAGAGATAAATGGAAGGCAAGGAAGAAGGTGGGGGGAACACATTTGGCTCACTAAAGGAGGGAATACGCAGCTGTTAAGACAAACTCCAAGGCACTAGAATATTCTACTTTGGATTGGAACTAGAATTACTTCCTTTCTTGAACTCTTTGGAAGAGGCCAATGTCTCGCGACCTCTAGCGGTCACTTCTCGAACTTGGGTGGGTTATATCAGTTCGTGACGCGTCGTGGTCCTGCTCATATGTGTTTTTGTTGTGTCACTGGACCGTAGTCGTTAGGTGAGGGAACGGCAAAATGGGGTAAGTAGTTCATTCCCCTTCGTCTTGTTTCTTCTTTAATTGTAGCAAATGTTATAACCCGCATGTATATATTTGTAATATTAAATAAATAAAAGTTTTTGTACTGGCTAAATTGTGACCAAGTTTACTCCCGCTTTGTAAAATTATATCTATAAATAGTGGATTGACTTATTAATACATGAAATTAGATTTACAGACTATTCTGTTTGATAAGATTCATCCAATGAAGTTCCAAATATAGTGATCAGTTTTTTCCCCCAATCCTTAGAGTCAGTCTTATCAACTGAGGCGTTAGAAAGAATGAGCACTGATCAAGGAAAAACAGGTTCATTTCATGTTTTAGAGGATTGAAATAATTTTCTAATTTGTGTGTGTGTGTTTTTAATCGTAAGCTGTTATTAAAATTATAAAGCCCACTGTAAAGGATTGATATTATGCAAAGGGTGCTATGTAATAGGTCAAGCTAGTTTATAAGCCGGGAAGTGCATTATAAATATGTTATAGAAATATTATAATTAATGTTTTATTGATATTCTGTCAATAATATATAGTTTAAAAAAAATTGAGATTAATGGTTGTTATTTGATTTAAATATTATAATCCAACGGAACATGATATATAATGAGATGGTAAAAATTTAATAAAATGCAAGTGCATAAGATTATAGAGTAAATATAAAATCACACTATCGTATCGGATATAAGAACAGAGCTATACTCGGAGAGGACACGCCACTTCTCATATCTTTAAACGAAAACGAAGCCGACTTTAAATCAACCCATGTTTTTTTGTATCCTATCAGAGGGTTAAGTTATGGGGGGATTGAATGAAATAGATCCATCTTCTTTACTGTATCACGTCCCATCCTGCCAAAATTATCTCCCAAATCATCATGTCCTCGAGCGAAAGATATTACATTTGATTCTAGTGCAATCAAGTTATCATAGGAAGGGCCTTTTAGAAAATACAAACATGTTTTTTTTCTGCCAAATTTAGAACATTTTAGGATTTTATCAGGGAAGCTTAAGGCTATTCATAATTGATACTATCATTCAAAAGGGACAACTGCGGGTCACATGACTTAAGATATGTATAGTTGTCAGATTAGGTTCTTCCTATGAAAATTTAACCGTATGAAGGAACTTTTATAAAATGCGAACTTTTTTTTTAGCTTTCAAAATTTAACTTTATTTTGAGTAATTTTAAATGTATTGATATTAAATTTTAAAAGCGACAGTGGTTCACAGGAGTTGACGTATACATTCATGAAAGTTGTTTTAGTAACTTTTTTTAACTCTTAAAACATTTCTTAATATCTAAATTGAACTGTAACTAATATATATAAATATATATATGAGGTATTTAAAACGTGCACTTTCTGAACCAACTTATTATATCAGCACAAGACTTAAAAACTAGCTCAAATCTACAGGAGACACACCAACTATTCCCCAGCTTCATCACTATGGAAGCAAGAGCCCACATTTCCCCGACTATATATTTTTCGGCCAAGACGGGAATAAAAATTGGCCGGGACCCTTCGATAAATAATCATACACGTACTGGTTTCTGTGAATAATAAATTTAATGTGTCAGACTAATATAACGGGAGAAAGAGAGAGTAGGAAACCAAGATTAAAAAAATCAGTACATTTGTCCATGATTAAAACCCCGAAATCTCCCCGTAGTCATGTCAAGCCACACATGGCAAGACTGGTGTCTTAGTCCCCCCTGTTCACCGGTTATGGTGATCGATCACCCTAATAACTAACTACGCCGGACAGGGTTTGAAGGCGAGGTTGAGATGAACCGGCTGGGTTGAAGCGACCAGGATAGCAGGAGCTTGAGAAGGTGTTTGGGGAAGTGGACATTGGGGATGTCACTCCGAGGATTAACATGATCATCCGCTCCACTGACTCTTTCATTCCTTTCATCCCTCCCACACACCCCTGGCCCATTGTAAAATATCTTTCTCTAAGCATCAATGAAAATGCCACAGCAAACAGCGCATAGCCATTGGGTCACCTCAAGTAGTAGGACCGAGAGAAAACTATCTCAGTAAAGATATTTTCATAATTTTTTTTCATTCGGAACAATGGAGACAAAGAAATAAGTGTCAAACTCATCCAGTCTGAATTGCTGATGACGCTAATATTAGGGTTCAAATCTGACACAGGTTTTCTGAGAATGGTTTTTATCAAATCGTTTAACAATTTTCTTCGACTCAAACTCTGGTACATTTACTAAAAACAATACCAGATTCATTCCTACTCCAATACCCCAATATCATAATCAAGTGCTTAATTTTTGAAGGGTAGGAAAATGCGGTGCAAAAAAAAAAAATTGGGGAGGGGGGAAACTGCAATGGGGTAGTTTCTCTGATTTTTTTCCATATAATGGTTTCCAAGACTAATATTTGTAGAATATGTTTTTTAAGTCAACGTCACTGGAGTTAGAACATAACTACGTCCTTTAAAGATGTGGGGTCAACGTTTGTAGACGCCATTCACAAGGATTTTGCCTTTAGTTTAAACTGGCACGCTATCCATCATAAACAAAGGACGAGTAAAGTGTTAACTTTAAATCAGGATGGAAAATTAATACACTGTCAAACCAACTACAACATCTCAACGTCTAATCTTGGTGAACCTCATTACTGAGTCCTACTATCTCGAGGTCTGATACACTATCATTTCTTCTAGCTCGGTAGTCTTAAGATGAATGTCAATAAGCTCATTTTTAATTTTAAGGTGGGCTAGGGGGAAACTAACAACTTACATCAAACCCATGTTGAAAGAATGCTCATTGCTAAATTTCGTTAAAATTGTTCCACGCATTTGATAGTAATCGCGTAACAAACGAACGAAATGCTAAACGGTTGAGATAAAACAAGACCTTGCTCTACTATATCAAAAATATTTTATAAAAAATTATAAATTATTAAAGTTGGAAAAGAGAAAAAATTTAATATTTTAAAAAGGATATTAAATAAGTTTAATATTTTTGTTTTACAATTGGTTACCTGCCACATCAAGAAGCCAATTTATCATATAATATGATACATAACATAGTAAATATGAATATATAAAATTATTTAAAATACTCGCTTCGGTGGGCGCATGGTCTAAGTTGTCAATCTCATAATAGACTGGATTACCGAAGACGGGAAGATTAGGGTCCGAATCCCGGTGGGATGTTATAACCATGGTTTTCTTAAATGGCTTTCCACTCTTTCTCCATGCAAATCCGAGTGTACTTTCTTTATATTAACCTTTCTCAACCCTAACACATTAATGTAATTAGTGTATATCCGTTCACCCCGAATGGCTAATAAGACGCACTTCAAACAAATAGTTAAACTAGTTAAAAATTGTATATAAAAGATTTAAAAATATTTAGTATTCTATTATTTGATAAAAAAAACTTTTACAATTATGTCATGAGAGGTTGATTTTATCTACATTTATAACATGAATAAATGTATTGTAATTATTAATAAATAATTTATATTTTCATATCTGATTGGATTCAATTTATATATTTTCAAATTATTAACATAAAGTTAGTAATACTATGAGTTCTTCACTTCCGAACTAACAGCAAGCAAATTCACACAAGTTTCTGTTTTGCGTTGCGACTTGCAACACTTTATTTTGCGAGATCCTGTCTTCTTTTGTTATTTAACTTTATGAGCCTCCCGAGATTTAAGAGTTCAAGAGATATCGCAGACATGAAAAATAAACGCACAGACGTTGATCCTATCAAAATGATGATCGAGAATATGTGTTTACCCCCCTCCCCCCTCTTACAGAGTTAAAACTTTTGTTTAAGTATATTGGGTAGATTTATTTATTCCAAGGTTTGTTTTTACCCGCACCAGGGGGCTCGGGGACAAATTTGGTAGTCTCACACCTTCTCGACTAATCAACCCATAATTCAGGGCTCAGGACCTGGGTGGATGGGTTAAGGGAGATTTTTTCCTTAAGGGTTTCACATTCTCACGCCACGCAAAAACTTTCCTTACTCAAATTAGTGTGAATTTGAGAAAGACCGGTAGAAATTGAAATAAGGAAGGGAGGGAGAGATTTGTGTTGTTCTTTGTCACTAATTGTATTTTAAGGGTGCAAGGGGAAAAGGTGGAAAGTTCCATTACATATACATTTTCCAGGATTAAAACTTTTTTTTTATCTCAATACCCCCCATCGTCTCACTACCCGTGCAGGTTATACACTTATATAATAATCGTGCTAATGTGCTATGGATGAAGAAAATTGAATTAAGATTAAGTGTAACCGTATTTGTATGTAAGGAGAGTGGGAAAACATTTAGAGAAAAAACAACATATATTCACTCAACTCTGATTCGAAACCCAATCTCCCCGTGATTGGCTGTCCAGTCGATTGTTAAAGTGACGCCTTAAAGACTCACACCATTTGACCACCGCAGCGGGTGAACACCCACTTATCTTTTCGGTAATAGACACAATTTTCTTTTAATCGCCAACTTTTCTTAAGTTTCAAAACAGTAAAAGCCATTACAATCTTTTACCATTTATCATTTACCATTTTTGAACTCGACTCAAAAATATTAACCTCTGGATGTCTAGACAGTCCTGGATCGATTAATACTACCTTAGTTTTTTAAAAAAAGATATTTTTCAATTAGTTGAGGAGTTATTGGATAACACGGTGATTTAAATAGAGATCTTCTCTACCAATAAAAGAGTAATAAAGAAAGATAGATCAAGTAAATCTTTAAAGATTGAGGTTTAGACAACTTAAAAAATAGGGATGTTTTTCTTTCTTCTAATATATGTTTCTGAAAACAAAATTATCAACGTTCTAATTTAAAGTATAGAGATGAGGAGGAGAGCCTAGAGAAAATTCACTCATATTCGCTTAGAGAAAATGGTGGGGAACCCTTTTAAAAATCATATAGGGAATACCACCTTAATGTATCCGACTTGGATTCGAACCGCAACTTTCCACCTCAGTGAAGAGTAAGCGCGGTGAGAATATGACTCTTTAAAAGACAGCTCGATCACGGTTTCGATTACGAATGCTGTTCTAACAACTCTTTCTCTCTCTTACTGGAAAAAAGAGGTGAGTTTGGGGAATTGACTTTCACGCACTAAGATGGGATTTGATTCTTACAAGTATGCACTCTGAAATTATAACCTCCATCCAGGGGAATATCAATTAACTTTGGGTACAAATTTACCCTCCTGACACTGTTATCTCAGTGTAAATGGTTCAAGTTACAGTTTTATTTTTATATGAAGAGCCTTTTTAGAAAAATATCTATTTGAGGTGAAAATTGAACAGATTTTAATATTTTATTAGTATTATTTAAATTGATATCTGATACCAGAATCAAACCCGGGACATTTTGCTTAGTACGCTAATGCTCTTACCACCGAGATATTCACGAGCTATCCATGATGTGTTATAGTGATCTTAATTAATCGCCCATATGAAGCTATTTCCGTAAGTCTATCACATACTCTGCCTTAAAATATGAGTGAAGAATTATCTTGGGATGACTCCTTGAAAGCTCAGGGGTTAGAGCATTGGCGTACTAAACCAAAGGTCCTGGGTTCACTTTTCGTGTTATTTATTTATTTATTATTAGAACCGCGTCTTACTACCCGTTCGGGTTATACGCACTTACGCTAATGTGTAATGGTAGGGTGATTGTGATATTAAATGGATGACCTACAGTTTAACGTGGAATCCGAACCACGGTGAAGGCCTGGCATTCTCCACATTCACAAGATGTCTTGTCAGAGGTGAAATCAGAGGTGAAGGAAGGGTTTGGTAATCAGATAAATCTTTGCCGGGACCTGGGATTGAACCCCGGCCGCCAGCACAGAAGTCCTTTTCGTGTTCAGGTGTCATTTTGCAATGTAAGGGATATAATATTCATATGAAGCTACAGCTGTAATTATATCCATGATAGATAAGATATTCAATCCATTATTTTATTTTTTGTATTTATTTATAGTATAATTATTAAAATTGACGTACGCAGATCACATGATTTGACTATGAATACGTGAAAGTATATCTAGTAAATTTATAGCTGTCAGATAAGAAAAGTCCTTTACTTCCTATGAAAGTTGGACTGTACCGTTAGCTAGCACACTGGCATTAACATGTTATTTTATGCTCCTATTCTTACTACCCATCCGGGCTGTGTGAAGTTTATTTAATTGATTGAGAAAGAAATAATAAGATGGAATTTAGAGAAAATATACCGGTTTTTAAACTAGGGGAAGGTTGGAAACGATGTACATCTGGCTTTGATTCACACACTGATCTCCCAATCACCGGTAAAATAGACTAAATGAGCTTGACATATAGTCTGCGTGCCCACCAGTGTATATTAATTAAGATCAAAAAATTGTTCATTAAATATAGCTCTCCCCGCCATTATAGTTGTCACGATTATAAAATTTAAATATCACAAATTTAAATCTGGCAAAGATTATTCAATAATATATAAGCATTCTTGAAGAATGTCAACTGTAAAATGTATTTACGTTTTATTTGTCGGGTTTTAAACGTATAACTCTGAAAAAACCTATACTTTTTTTTAGAAAAATTAAACATTTTTACACTGTCACAAACATTTTTTTGTTCCCAAAGATTTTTTTTTTTTGTAAATGTATGTTTATAATATCGTCTACAACTCAATAAGAATTTGTCTATTCACAAAAATCTTCTGTAGGAATCCTCCCACCAGGATGTATATTAAAAAAAAGTTGGTAGTAGCACTTGTAGAGTAGGAAATAAGAAAAATATAATTTTGAAATGCAGGTCGATGCTGTCCATGCGCAAATAGTATAGCGAGTGTGTTTACTCGTCATTGGAAGAGATAATTTAATATCAGCATATG
The DNA here is from genome assembly GCA_902141375.1 of Timema poppense. NCBI lineage: Eukaryota > Metazoa > Arthropoda > Insecta > Phasmatodea > Timematidae > Timema > Timema poppense. Next base: position 40,085 of record CABFOV010001926.1, read on the forward strand.
GACAAGATACCTCGTAGGCTGAGCTGTTCATTTTCTTTCCTCTCTTTCTAATTTGTACTTTAAAGTATGTGTCATAGTGCTTACAGCGCTTTTATTCGTCAAGTTAAGATGCAACCGACGTCGCAAAGTAGCTTCAAAGGCATTAAATTGGCAACGTCGTTTAAAATATTTAGTACCAAATTAATGTTTTAATTCTATAATTTCTTTCTTGAAAAAAATAATAAATGGAATTGGGTGTTTTTATCCCAAGCTATGAAAGATTGCGTGCTCGCCAAACAGTGTTGTTAGCTCTTTATCAACGCCGTGAATTGTAAACAGTTAGAAATTGCCCCGGAACAAGGTTCTTCAAACAGGGATCAGCCCTCAGGCTTGTTGTCGAAGCCATTACGTTAATTGTTGACGACATAATCTAGCTGTGTGCTCAGTAACGGGCACCTCCACGAGGTAATTTACGTTTTTGTTTGCTCATTAACAGGTATTGTAGACTCTCACTTCAAATAAAGTTAGCTTAAACCTTCAAATTTCAAATAGTATCATACTTGCACTTTTTTTAAAAAAAAAGTACACTCATTACATAAAATATTTCAACCAGTTGGAGAGTTTTAATAGCAGGATTCGTGAGAGCAGAGTAGGACTACAATTTAAAAAATACTGCCAAAGAAAACATAAACTAAAAAAAATTGCTTTAATAAAATTGAGATCAACTTTGGTGGTTGGGGGGTCAAAGGTGCCAATCTCGCTAGACTAACTGGCCGATGACTGGGAGATGGGGGTTCGAATGTCAGTTGGGTGTTATGAGACTGCTTCTGCTTATCGGCTTCACGCTATCCCCACCGCAAATGTTTGTACATTTTATCTAAATTCAACCCTCCTCATACCTGGCTTACAAGCATAGCTTGTAGGGAAGAACGGGGATAGATGCAGCTGGTGCAAGTTGCAACAAAGTATTTTTTCTAAAAAAATACAGTATTGTGAAATAAAGCGTGGAACCACAATAGATTATTTCTCTACAATAGTCGGTCCAACAATGAAAGCGGGGGTAACCGAGTATATTTTATTCGTAATTTTCAGCTTATTTTATGTTTTTGTATATGCTGTGTAAGTGTTCTACGGTCATCTAATTTTTTTGTTAGGTTATAATTTTGATATATATATATATATATATATATATATGATCACACTATTTTGGCGTTTGTTTGATACTAGTGTACAAAATATAGTTGGACGTTATTTGTATATAATTAATCCTAAATAATATTTGTATGCATAAAACATCTTACTGATAGGCCTACCCGGTATTATAAATATCTAGCTATTAGCACATTTGATAAATATTTTAAAAGAAACCAGGTAGCCTATAAATAAATCCGCAATGCATTTGTCATTTATAATAAAATAGCTTATTTTGTTTTGTTGTTCATTAAAGCAATATAAAATTATGTTTTCAAATTATTTTTTAGTTTCGAATCTGTTTTTACATCATTATATTCTTAAAAATCCACTCTCTTCTGGTGCCTTATGTCATTAAAAGTTCAAAATTGCATTAACATGCGTTTCAATTAAAACTAGCCTACCAATTTTAATTGTTTAGATCTTGGAATCCCAGTAAAAGTTGCATTAGAAGAAGAATAAATAGTTCTACAAGAATGACTACTAGGATTTAAAAAAGCTTTAAACTAATTCGGATAAGAATAAAAATCTAACAAAGAATAAAATAAAACCTGCGAGGAGGAACACGGCTTTTCAATATTTTTTAACGAATTATTCTTTGGTCTACAATATGGAATATGTTGAGGTATAAGTGGGTTCAGCACTGAGCTTACAAAATGTCGATCCATTGGCTGGGTACGAAAAAAAGACAAAATTTCACGTGCATCAACTGATGAAAAAATAAATATGACATTTTAAGACAAATGTTGCAACATACCCCTAATCTACTTCGGTGGCCACATGGTCTAATACGCTACTTTTACAGTAGACTAAATTGCCGATGACGGTGAGAGTAAGGTTTGAATCTCGGTTTAGTATACTGAGGGGGGTTTTCACTACATGTTTTTCCACTCTTCCTCTCTATCCACACAAATGCTGGTACGCTTCCTCTAAATATGATCTTCCTAATCCCTAAAACCACTAGCGTATTTATAATATAAGAGTCTGACCTGAACGAGTAGTAAGACGTGGGGCAAAAAAAAAA